>JAQISU010000095.1:1865000-2162500 GCA_029339505.1 Unio delphinus | reverse complement strand
ACAACGATTGGGCGGCAAAGAGACGATTTCCGTTTTAGATACACGTTATCCACACAACAGCCACAAGGGATGATTTTCTATATCTTGCAGTGAAGAACTGGGTGAATGACCAACCCACACAATTCATTTTTGCATCTAACTGAGATGGTTTTGTTCAGTACTTGAAATGCTTTGTAATATATACTGTGTCCTATAATCATATTCTTTGTAAATATGAGGGCGTCCTTGCACGAATGCCTATATCAGCGACCTTGTAACCATTTTTATATGGTGTGCTTGATCGAGGGGGCATGCGATTTGGTGTGAACAGGCAAAGAAATTGGTGTCGTAACCCTCAGACTCAGGTTATACCACCATTGGGGCACGAATGAAAAATTATCTAAAATATATTATAATATGCTCTCTCCAGGTCTAATATTTCACTTCACTTTAGCACACATGCTCATCTAGAATCCAGTGACGGCACTTTCCATACTGCATAGTGGATATTTATAACGGATTATAACAATTTTTGCATGAATACGGAGTTGCTTTGTGTTTGATTAGAAATTTTAAAGTAGCTTTCAAAACAATTCAGTTATATCGCTACGATGTCTGCAGTTAGGCAGTTTATTGTGATGTCTAGGACTGGTGCACATGCCGCAGACATGTAGCATGATGACCCACCCAGTCACATAATCCTGACACCAGGCTGAACAGTGCTAACACTAAGCTCTTAATGCTGAGCGCCTAACGAGGCAGATGTTAGTACCATTTATGTAATTCTTTAATATGATTCAGCCAGGGCTTGTGCGGCGGACGCTTTAACCAGACACCGGAATGGTTGCCTTTCTCTATGTAATAACAGCGAAAACAAACGTGAACAGTACGTCTTCACGTAAACATCTCTCAAGATCACTGACGCACTAACCTCTAGTCCACCGGAGCGGTGAGTTGTTTAGATGAAAATTAATTAGTGGGTAGATAAGCTCCTGTGTCGCATGCATATCGTACGAATCAAAATGATGTAACCTGTATTATATTATTATTTCTCCATGTCACTTCATAATATCACACATCCTCCTGTAGGATCGAGGGATATGACTTTACTTTCTTTTATGGAAGAAATACAATTACTTGGTGTTTTTACGATGAATAAATTCCTATATTAAAGACTTTCTGAAATATGTGCTTTGGGATGTGCTCGTGCTCGATTTATTCTAATCAATAAATAAAAATAAAAAAATAATCCTGCATTATTCGTCCTTTCAAACGGCATCATTTCAAATCGACAACACCCAGTCGCTATCATGATTTTACATACAGCCGAGATCCTTTTGAGATCATGATAATGTAAGAAGGGAAGGTAATTAACGGCATGGATGCTCATCTCAAAATACCTCCTCTCTCTGTCTCTCTCTCTCTGTCTCTGTCTCTCTGTCTCTCTCTCTCTCTCTGTCGCGCCCAACCGACAGGGCTATACATTGTTTGTATTATAGCAAGAATGACTTCGCAAATGCTAAAAGTTTACCCACAGACATGTTTCACTCAAACATAGAGAATAGCTTGCAACATGTGTGTTGCCTGTGCTGTGATTGCTTCTGACAATACGTATTCGCCGTAAATCTCAGTTTCTTGCATGATGGGCGACACCGCTTTATGAAACACTAAGAATTAGTTGATGCTAATGGAAGCTAAATCTCGAATACCTTCAAAGTTGGCTTTACAGCGTGTGTAATAAATTTGTTAGTATCCACATTTCATCTGTGCTTCTGTAGTCGAGAGAATATCCATACAACTTCGAGTCCATTCATCCATGGAGTTTTCGAGTCGTACGTTTAAGACAATCAGAATTCGTAAATTAACCATCAGGATTATAGGGACATTGGAGACAAAGAGAAGGCGTGGTGTTTTGCCTGACGATTGCCAGTAGGAACATGTAAATTCTTTGTATATCTGATATAAAATTTGTTAACTTACGATGTTTGGAAACAACTCACTCATTGAATCATCGACACAACTGGGAAACATTGATATCACAGTGGGGAAAACATCCCACTAATATTTGAAATTTCTGATCTTTATTTGCATGACAAAAAGAATTAAATATCAAACTCAGTGTTGCTTTACTGGCAGTCGATAATTCATGTAAAAGTCAGAGCATGAAGTGTTAACTTTTGACTGGTGCAACCCTTCGTTTTCCGATAAATATGTGCTTGTCCAATTGTGACACAAAAGATCTTTAGTACGATTCGTTGCCGTTTTTAAGACACGTGCTTAATCGATGGGGGGGGGGGGGGGTGGGGGGAGGGGGAGCAAAACAATGCCGATGAAAATCTGATTGATCGCAAGAAGATGGCAGTTGTATTATTCATATTCTATGTAACTAACATTAGAGTGTGCCGAATAAAATTTCGAACAGGAAACTTACATCACTGGCAAATTAAATGAGTTCAAATCGATTTTTCTTTCAACAGATGACAATAGAAACAATATTTCTCAGAAATATAACATAAATGGAACAACGGTGCGTCATAGATTCATGTGATATATTAGTTGATATTGAATACTATTATAATTATGACACTAAAATGTTTGTAATACAACAAATATTGTTAACTTCATCTATATCACTGGTCAACAGTGAAATCATTACTGACTTGAAAAGGCCTAATCTGTAGTATTTTGGTGTGCCGAACACGAATATAACCGTGAAAAGTTTGTATTGGCTCTCGTTTTGAAGATATTCATATACCTCATTTTCTGTGTTTCACTGTGTAACTTTCTCCAGTAGGACTGCAGCAACATCCAGAATAATGATGTAACATTGCATAATACCATCATGCTCACATCATCCACAGTTGATTGCATCATTTTCTGATGCAATGCAATACTAATGCCATGCGGCTGCTGAAGTAAGTTGACGTCAGCTGTGTACTATACATGTGTAGGCCTATTCTATTAATGCCAGGCGGCTGCTGAAGCTGACGTAAGCAGTGTACTATATAAAGCCCAATCAGACAGGTTCAGCATTTAAAATATTTTAGACGTTGTGCGAGACAGTTCAAGCTACTGTTACATAAAACTTATTATTTTATCCATTTACGTACAATAAAGAACAGTAATGCCTCGAAAGTGTGTTAATACCGCGGACAATTTTTGCTATATTTGTGGGGAAGTGACATTTGCCAACCAGAAGAAAAGTATAAATTCTCAAGTGAAGAAGGCATATCATCTTTACTTCGGATGCAAGGTTGGTGACCAAGACATGCCTTGGGCTCCGCATATATGCTGTGCTACATGTACAACACAGCTTTCACAGTGGTTGAATTGCAAAAGGTCATCAATGCCGTTTGCAGTCCCAATGGTGTGGAGAGAGCCAAGCAACCACCTAAATGACTTACTTCTGCTTGGTTCCTGCTCTTTCCGGCGGAATAACGTAGCGAAAGAAGTCGAGAATAGTCTACCCAAACATTCCGTCTGCATTGAGACCAGTTCCACATGGTGAGGGACTTCCTATTCCAGAACCTCCAGCAGAATATTCTCTTGATTCATCTGACGAAGACAAAGGTGAGTCGACCTGTTCTTCTCCTGGTCCATCAGCATGCAGTGATCCAGATTTTCACTGTGGTGCATCATCAACCCCACACAGAATAACACAGGAAGAACTAAATGACCTGATTCGTGATTTGGACTTATCAAAGAACAAGGCAGAATTGCTAGGATCAAGACTCCAACAATGGAATCTTCTAGAAGAAGATGTCACAATTACTGCATATCGAAAGCGCCACCAGCAATTGAAGCCTTTCTTCAGAAAGGAAAGTAATCTGATATTCTGTTCCGATATTGAGGGCCTCATGAATGCTTTAAAAATCACTCATGACCACAAGAATGGAGACTATTTGTGGACTCTTCGAAACTGAGTCTCAAGGCTGTGCTTTTGCACAATGGAAACATTCTTCCATCTATTTCAGTAGCGTATGCTGTCCACATGAAAGAGACATACGATAGACTTAAGGCAGCTACTGAATTCCATTGAGTATAACAAGTACAGCTGGCACCTCTGTGGTGATTTGAAAGTAGTTGCCCTTTTAATGGGACTGCAGCAAGGATATACAAAATACATGTGTTTCTTATGCGAGTGGGATAGCCGAGCAAGGGAAATGCACTACATGAGGAAGGAATGGACTCACAGGCAGAATGTAGCCATTGGAGAGAAGAATATCCAACACCCAGCTCTAGGTTTGATGAAGAACTTCGTGAAAGCAATTGACCGGACTTTACCAGCATTCCGATACCTGCATGAAAAATTCCCTCGACGAAGCGAAGCCAAGATTAAAGAAGGAGTTTGTGTGGGTCCTCAGATTTGAGAGCTTTTCAAAGATGACCGGTTCAACAACTTGCTGGAAGGTGACGCGAAACAAGCATGGAATGCTTTTCGCCTAGTTTCTACAAACTTCCTCGGAAATGTTAGGGCAGAAAACTATAAGGAACTAGTAGAAGACATGTTGATGAAGTATAAGAAACTTGGCTGCAATATGTCTCTAAAGATTCACTTCCTTCATTCCCATTTGGATTTCTTTCCTAGCAACTGTGGTATTAGTGATGAACACGGCGAACGTTTTCATCAAGATATCGCAACAATGGAACAAAGATACCAAGGAAAATGGTCCACTACAATGCTGGCTGACTACTGCTGGACACTCCTCAGAGATGCTCCCGAACAGCTGTACAAGAGACAGGCGAAGAAACCTAAGATGTAGTCAATGACTTGATTTTTTATAGGTAGGCTATTACAGTTGACCTTTTACTATTGGAATGCATTTCGTTATGTAAACATTAAATTCTTGCAGATTAAAAAAAAATAGAGCCAATTTTGCAATTTGACTGTCATATTCGTGTTCATCACATACAAATTGATAAGAATTGACCAATTTTATTTCAGTAACATGACTTTTGTAAAAATTTGTTGTCCAGTGTATTCTATCATGATCGTTAACAACGGTCGAATCATATGGAATGTCACCTTACTCTATGATGGGAATTACCTCGAGTTGAAACCTATTGACACTGAAGTGTGATCACGTCATGACATGATTCTAAACCTGTTATCTATTTCTTAAATTTTGAACTCATGTCGTAATATATTGTCACTTAAAAATAGACTGATGTTGAAAAAAAAATATTTTCAAAGTCTATGCAAACACTATCTTTCTTTCATTTATGTTTGTAATCTGCTTTAAGTGAATTAATCTATCACATGACTATTGTGACATATATATATATATATATATATATATATATATATATATATATATATATATATATATATATATATATATATATGTATATTGTCACAGAATTAGGCGAAAATTAAATTTATTTTCTTCTTGATTTACAAACTAATCTCACCATTTTCTTTGTTTCGTCGTACATGCATTGCCTGGGGTGAATAAGTGGTTTTCCCAAGGTAAGCGGCGTGTAACGATTTGCATGTGCCTGGTTTGTTATTTACATGAAATCCGAAATACTCGTTTCACGTGGTGCACGGCTAGCTCGATGTGATTTATGTTCACCTATAGAGAGTATATAAGGCGAGATATTTCTCATAATAATTACGGGAACCAAAATATCTAATCGAAGGATAGATAAGTTCGTCTTGCAATCTTCAGCCAAAGGGGTGAGTGTTAAATTTACATTTTCGTTTTATTGTGAATTTTATTCAGATTATCATTTCGTATAATGATGCTTTTATTGCAATTAAACGTGGAATATTTGGAATTACTAGTCACTATTAGACTTTAAATGCAATATCGTAATCTACGGCTTAGATTATTTTTGAGACAACTATTATTAGTCTGGTTTTGTTTATTGTAGCTGTTACCGTATTTCTGATACTGTAGCTGACAATCGCTGCTACCATAGATCTGATAATCGCTGATACCGTAGATGTCAATGTTTCTGATACCGTAGATCTGTTACCGTGTTTCTGATACTGTAGCTGACAATCGCTGCTACCATAGATCTGATAATCGCTGATACCGTAGATGTCAATGTTTCTGATACCGTAGCTGCTAACGTAGTTGATACCATTTCTGATACCGTAGCTGTTAACACATCTGATACCATCTTTTGATAAACGTCTTTGATATCGTCTGATTTGTTGTGGAACATCTTTGTATAAATATCTGAATGTGATTGTGCCGTTAATTTGTGCAAACGGAATTGAAGTATCTGTCTGTGTGTCGAACTGTCTGTTCGTCAACATCTGTGTAACGTGTAAATATCCGGAAAGCTAGAAGTCCGAGTGTCGGAGCTATCTGAGTTGTAAAACATCCGGGTCGACATCTAGGGTAGTGAGGAACCGTTGGTTCTGGTAGATGTTGTATGTTGTCTGAACGTAAAACTGTGGTGGATCCGTGAAGGGAAACGTCCAATAATAGTATTGGTCAACCCTAGGTTTTCGGGGAAACTGGGAGACGATTCAACTGTTGCTGAATCGTGCGGTTATACGGGGTCGAGACACATATGTGTTTTGAAATTGTAATACAATTTAACACATTGTTGTATTTGCATGCTTATGTTAGATCACAATAATATTTCAAGTGATCGCATATATATCAATAAAAGCTAGCAACTTAATTGAATACAAGTATATGGTCGTGCTAGTTATCGCAATCCATCGTGCGATAGTATAGTTTGTCGTTTGTGTTCATTTTTCGTAATTTATACTTGCATTAATTTAACTTTCGTAAAGGATCATTGGATCTGTGTATAGTCCAAGAGATCCCTTTACATCTGAGATTCCTTTTGTATTAATATTTAATTTGTTCATGTAGTGTGAATGGTTGTGATTGTAATTGTGGGTTGAACGCATGAGTTATTGTGTTGATACATCAATATTTTTCATTAATAATTTATTTCATAAATTTACATTATCTTTCACACTTGTGTTTGTTTTGTTCATTTAGTCCACCATCCGCTCGGTAACAATTCTGTTACAATGGTGTCAGAAGTGGGATCGCTGGATTAAGTGAACTGTCAATCATTTTTGTGAAGTATAAACGTATTTAAAGCATTGGTTTGGTTACCTTTATCAGGAAGATAAGATCAGCCTGTGGTATATATATATATATATATATATATATATATATATATATATATATATATATATATATATATATATATATATATATTTATTTATTTTTATATTACAATTGTCATTGTCATGTCATCCCTTAAGGACTTGGTTGCCTTATGCAAAGAATTTGGTTATGAAGGTGAAAGTTGAAGGAAATTTATTCAAGAAGATCAAGCTCGAGAAAGGGACGAAAGGGTAAGGGCAAGGGAATTAGAAAGGGAATTAGAAAGGGAAAAAGGGGAGGCCGAAGAAAGGAAACGGGAATTAGAAAGGGAATCCGAAGAAAGGAAAAGGGAATTAGAAAGGGAATCTGAAGAAAGGAAACTGGAATTAGAAAGGGAATCCGATGAAAGGAAACGGGAATTAGAAAGGGAATCCGATGATAGGAAATGGGCCTTCGAGAGGGAAAAGATAGAATTAGAGAAGCAGACCGAGAGGGAAAAGATAGAATTAGAGAAGCAGGCCGAAAAGGATAGGATAGGATGGGAAATGGAAGCGGAGCAAAAGCGAATAGAGTTAGATGAAAAAGCAAAGCAACGGGATCATGAGCGTAAGGTAGAATTAGCGACATCTGGAAGAGAACACGATTCTGCCTTTAGCAAATTAAGGGGCCCCAAATAACCTCCCTTTGACGATGAAAAAGATAACATGGATAGTTATCTTCATCGGTTTGAGCGGTATGCCGAAAACCAGAAGTGGAGTCAAAATGACTGGGCTCTGCATCTGAGTGCTTTATTAAAAGGTAAAGCACTGGATGTATACTCGCGACTTCCTAGGGACGATGTGCTTAAGTACGACGTCCTAAAGGAAGCACTTCTAAAAAGGTACGAGCTTACTGAACAGGGTTTTCGTAAAAAGTTCAGGTATAGCAAGCCCGATAAGGGAGAAACCTTTGGTCAGTTCACCGTCAGAATTGCGAACTATTTTGAGCGGTGGATTGAATGCGGCAAAGCGGTTAAAACGTTTGAAGGGTTGACTGATTTCTTGCTCAGAGATCAATTATTTAATACAGTTGGGCGAGAATTAGATCAATTTCTGAAGGAGAAAGTCTTCACGAACGTAAAAGATATGGCTAAGCAAGCCGATTTATTTGCCGAAGCTCATGGGGGAACCCAGAACGTGGTTTTGAAAGATTTTAAGTCTGGAAACCAGCGTGTAAGACCTATGCCTAGGGAGCCTGTAAAATCAGCTGAGGTAAAAAGGTCAGTTAGGAATCCAGTTTTTCAGCGTGTGCAATGTTTCTTGTGTAATGCATGGGGTCATGTTCAAAAAGACTGTCCTAAAAGAAAGGCACTTATACATAAGGTAGCAGTGGCTATACAAAGTAAAGGTATATCTGATAACATCGTACAGGTAGAACCTTGTATTCATTCGCTTGGCACGTGTTTATTCCTGAAGCGCGTGTACCAACCGCGAGAGGGTTTGTCAACGGTCGAGAAGTCGTAGTATTACGTGACACTGGTTGCACTGGCGTCGTGATCAAACGTAGTCTCGTGCAGGATAACCAAATGCTCGGATGGGAGTCACCATGTATGCTACTCGATCAGACGATGGGTCGCATTCACGTAGCAAGGATCACAGTAAAAACACCTTTCCTAACGGGAACTGTTGATGCCCTTTGTATGGAAAACCCTATTTACGATCTGACGATCGGTAATGTTGAAGGTTCCCGTCTTCCAACTATGGCCGACTTTAAAATACCTTTGGCTCAGGCAGTCGAAACGCGAGCGCAAACACGGCGAGAGAAAACCGCGTTTCATAAATTAATAGTCCCTGAATCGATCTCGGGAATTTCGCGTGATGATTTCAAACAAAAGCAAGAACATGATGAATCCATCAGAACAATTGTTGAGAAAATCACGTCCGGCGCGATTAAACATTGCAAGCGTGGGGGTAGCTCGAGATTCGTACGCAAGAACGGATTAATTCATAGGGAGTTTAGCGCTCGGGAGGGTAAGAAGTATTGGCAAGTGGTCGTACCCCTGAGATATAGATCTCAAGTACTTAGGGTAGCGCATGAGTCAAGCATGGCAGGACACCTAGGTAAGGCTAAGACCACTAGCAGGGTAGTCGCTGAATTCTACTGGCCCGGTGTTAATGGCGATGTCACACGGTTCTGTAGGTCGTGCGACGTATGTCAGAAAACCGTCTGTAAGGAAGGGTCACAAGGGTGCCCTTAGGACAAATGCCATTAATAGATACACCGTTTAAAAGAGTGGCAGTAGATATTGTAGGACCAATACACCCGGTTACCGAAAGAAAGAATCGGTATATTCTTACTCTGGTTGATTACGCGACCAGATACCCCGAAGCCGTAGCGTTACCAACCATTGAAACGGAAAGGGTAGCTGAAGCATTAGTTGATATCTTCAGTAGGGTAGGGGTGCCAGAAGAAATCCTCACTGATTGTGGTGCCCAATTCACCTCTGACCTCATGGGTAAAATAAGTAGGCTGTTATCCATCAAACAGCTAAACACTACCCCATACCATCCGATGTGCAATGGACTGGTAGAGAAGTTTAATGGTACCCTGAAAAGCATGCTGCGAAAGATGTGCGCGGAACGTCCGCAAGACTGGGACCGTTATTTAAACGCTGTTCTGTTCGCGTACCGTGAAGTAACGCAGGAAAGTTTAGGGTTTTAACCTTTCGAACTGTTGTACGGTAGGACAGTTCGAGGTCCGGTGCGGATACTACGCGAACTATGGACTGGTGACGTCGCGAACGAGGAAATAAAAACAACTTACCAGTACGTGTTAGATCTAAGAAATAAACTTGAGAGTACATGCCAGATGGCACGTGACACATTGATTAAATCGGGGCGCAGATATGCTAAGTATTACAACCGCAGAGCGCGAAATAGGAAATTTCTTGTAGGAGATCAGGTGCTATTGCTTCTTCCAACGAGTTCGAATAAGTTTTTAGTCCAGTGGAAAGGTCCATATGAAGTTAAAGAAGTAAAAGGTGACATGGACTATAAAATTGACATGGACGGTATTGTAAAAACATTCCATGCGAATATGCTCAAGTTGTATATTAAGAGACAGAGCGACAATGTTAAAAAGGGGAGTTGAAAATATAGGCGCAGACTACTTGAGTAGGGCATGATGGGAAATTTGTATGAATTTGCCCAGTAATAAAATCCAGTTTGTAGTATAACCAGTGTAAATGTTGTAAGACATCATCAGTAGTTATTTTTCTTCTATTCTGTGTTATTTTTAAAAATGTGTACATTTTTATTCTTAGGAGGGAGGTATTGTCACAGAATTAGGCGAAAATTAAATTTATTTTTCTTCTTGATTTACAAACTAATCTCACCATTTTCTTTGTTTCGTCGTACATGCATTGCCTGGGGTGAATAAGTGGTTTTCCCAAGGTAAGCGGCGTGTAACGATTTGCATGTGCCTGGTTTGTTATTTACATGAAATCCGAAATACTCGTTTCACGTGGTGCACGGCAAGCTCGATGTGATTTATGTTCACCTATAGAGAGTATATAAGGCGAGATATTTCTCATAATAATTACGGGAACCAAAATATCTAATCGAAGGATAGATAAGCTCGAGCAGCAGAGAGGGTCAACCCTACAATCACTTTTTAAGCAAAATATTTTAAGCTTCCCTTTACCAAATAGAGCCTTGGATCAGATGGTTATATTCTAAGCAAAATATTTAAAGCCTCCTTTTGCCAAATGGAGCCTTAATGATTTTAGGGCCTTATTTGTCAAACTGAGTCTTCCCAAGGGTAAAAAAAAGACGCTGTTGTCATTGGCGTTCACATTCTCTGCTGCTATGAAAATCCTTCGGATTTCGTTAACTAAATATCTGATCAAGTCCGACACGATATCTTGTCCGAGGATCTGATAAATGTATCGTCACAAATCCATGAGGGATTGACTGAGCACGGCTAAAGAAATTTCTAAACTGATTATGATCCATATCACCACCGCACCAAGTTTGCCAAATATTTCTTAGCGTGTGAGTATCAACACCGTTAAATACGCATAATAGATTGCAGTTATCTCTGATGACCTTCGGGATTTGTGTGTATCGTTGAGTGACATATATCACATCAGTGTTTTTATGCCTGCCTCTAGAAAATATCCTAGCAGGATTTTTTTGATTATCTAACATGATGTCATCATATACGACTAAATTGTTAATACTTCCATCATTATCATCAATACTCGGTGCTTCTTCGATATCGGTTATAAACTCAATAACATCATCGCCGTTAATTTCTAGCGCGGCTTCGTTAAAATCCTTTAACACTTCATAGCATCGTTGATCATCTACGCTCGGAGCAATCAAATACAACTTATCCCACTTCATCCATCTCGTTATCAAATTAAGTAGCAGTTGTGTTTTACCACTTCCAGATGGTCCGATGATAATTGCGCGAATAGAATGTGGTAACATTGCATGTGTTTAATAGGTTCCCGTTGTCTCGTAGCTGAATAATCAATTACATTCATGCTGTTATATATAAATTATGGATCTATATTGTGTGAAATGTAGGGCGCGTACTGACACAAATGACTTGACGACGATTACAACAAAAAATAATCGATGAGCGCTTTCTGGTAAATGCGTACAGTGTAGTACGAAAAAATTTAGATTTATTTCCACGAAACCTTTAAAAAAAAACGAGGAGGTGATATTGCAGCCAAGTTAGTGAAACTCCCAGGAACACCGTGGGCAAAATACTCAGGAGAAAAGCACCTTCCAGGGTATAGTTATTGTGGACCGGGAACAAGACTTGATATCAGACTCGATGACCAGAACCAACCCAAGCCCGGTGAATATCCAATAAACGCTATTGATAAGGCGTGTCATGCTCATGATGTTGCTTATAAAAGCAGCAATCTTCAACATAGACATCTCGCGGATGTGAAATTAATTCATGCGTTGAATGCTATTCCTGATAAATCATTGAAAGAAAATTGGCTTCGTGGTTGATAAAATCCGCCATGAAAGGCAAATTGATGTTAGGTGCTGGTAATTAAAAATATGGAATCTGTTTATTATTCTCCGAGAGGATACTGGAGAGGCAAGGCAGCAATCAGTAAACTCGCTAACGCAGCAAAAGTAAAAAATACCACTGCAGCTAATTGGTTATCTAAACAAGCAATATGGCAAATTTATCTACCAGCGCCTAAACAAATTAATTACTCGCATTTTGATGTGACCGTTCCTAATGAAGTTCATCAAGCTGATATATTGTTTTTACCACATGACAACGGTTACAAATACGCGTTAACCGTAGTTGATATTGCTAGTCGATACAAACAAGCAGAACCACTGAAGACAAAATCATCTACTGAAGTAGCTTCTGCATTTGAAAGGATTTATCGACGAGGTCCACTACGCTGGCCAAATCTGTTACAAGTTGATCCTGGCAAGGAATTTCAAGGTGTTGTTTTAACAACGATGAAACATCATAATGTCGCCATCAGACGAGGACACACTGCGCTACATCGCGATCAGGCAATTGTTGAACGATTTAATCGGACACTTGCTGAGCGGTTATTTGGATATCAATACGCGAAAGAATTCATCCAGGATAAACGATCCCGTGAATGGGTTAAAAGATTACCAGGTGTAGTTAGCGCAATCAATAATGAGATTACTTGAACAATCAACATGAAACCTAACAACGCTATTAAAAGGGAGTTTATATCCGTACAACCACAAAAAGATTTCAAGGAACAAATTCTTGGTAGTAATGTCACTGTAAGGTATTTATACGAACCAGGAGAGCTTGAGGGTGGTAAAAAAAGAGCTACTGATCCTATTTGGAGTGTCACGACGCATAAGATATCCGGTATAACACGATCAACTGGTGGAAACGCTAGTGTTTCTAGACCAGCAGTCTATAAACTAGATTCAACTGCTCCTCAGCGAGGATTTTTTCGACAACAACTACAAGTAATTCCCGAGGATACCACCGCGTGGTCTTAACTAGCACCTCTGCGTCTGTTGCACTCAAGACAAGTCAGCATAACGTTATCTTTGGTATGACCAATGCTGCTATTCTTTCTGTCTACGGTAAATTGACGAGGATCTTTATCCGACCAACTCCAACGCATTATACAATTACAAATCGCGCAGTGATTATTCTGTTGTTGCTTTAGTGAAATTATCAATTCGGCATCAATGTCAAATTTTCTATTATTTTTTTTATCCTGTTGTTTATAACCAGAGAGTTTTTTTCTGATTATATCACCAGTGATAAAATCACCAGTGATATCATCGGCGCTGATTGTAGTGTCATTATCGTCAACAACAATTCTTCGAAGCTGATTTATTATGCGTACTCTGGATACTGCGAGATAAACTAAATTTGACCATTCGATGCGATTATCTACCATCCAAACAATTGTATCTGTGATAGTTAATCCCTGTGAAGAGTGTATTGTTGCTGCATAACCTAACGTCCACGGGGATTTATCAGCAGAACGTTTTGAGTTTCCCAATGCATCTTCGACTACGCTGATATCAACCAGCACAATATCATTTAACACTAAATTCTGCTTTTGTTGTTGTCCAGGAATATCAACTTCTATATTCTGTCGCCGTGTATCCGAAGGCCTATAACACAATGGTACTGGAAGTGTTGCAAATTTACACTTATGCAATTCAAATAACTTTATCTGAAGTGCGTCTCTGACTATCTTTCTACTCGCGATTATCAAATCATTTGGTTTCCATGTTTCCCAAAAATCATTCATGGGAGTTTCTGAAATTATTTCACGCGCTATTTCACATTGGATTCTATCCGGTTGTAATCTAATTAGCGATTTGAATTCTCGTAATCGTTCATCAAGTGATCTATAATCAGTGGTAATTTCTTCATAATAATCTACAAAATCCTTTAGCCATTCATGTGGGGATGCACCGACAAATGGCGGTGGTTGGCCGTGATCTCCGCACATGACGACTTTTGTAGTTTTCATTAAGAACCATTCAAGAAATGTCTGTAATACACTCAACGATACAGTGCATATTTCATCCCATATTATTATTTCAGGAATGAATTTATCGCCCATTCGATCAGGAGTCCATGTATCACCTTTCCATCGAAAGAAGCTGTGATAAGTATAGGCTTTTACTCCCCACGCTATCATCTCTCTGGCGAGTCTGTGAGTTGGTGTTAACACAATCATGGTTGTCAAATCCGTAGGATTTTTCCCACGAAATAATTCGATTGCACGAGTTGTCTTTCCTGATCCACCACAACCGTTTAAATAAACTGTCTTGTATCTACATACGAGATCAGATACCGGTGGTGCATTAAAAAATTCAGATTGAATGTCAATACGGTTACAACAAAGATATTTATCGTCGTTGGCAACGTCTGCGGATTCACAATACTCGTGTAGTTTTTCCTTTTTAAATCGCCAACATCCCCACGCTTCCTCCAAGGATGTGAATGCCGCTACATCCGATTTGTATTTCTCGTGGATATACATCGAATCAGTAGCTACTCTAACCGCGGTATCTGGAAATCTATTTATCATCGAAAATAGATTAATACAAGCATAGGCTAGCATATAATTTCTCAAGTGTGTATACTGGGGGCTATATCCATCACAGTAGGTAACAACTGTACCTAATTTCTCACCGTTGGATAGAAAAGCATCCCTACGGGATACAAGTTTTCCATGTTTCGTTAAATCCGCTATGATAAAATCGTATTCTGCGTTGTCTATGATCAACCACGAAGAGTATTTCGAATTGTCATATCTTCCACCTTGAGTAAATTTACCAATTATTTTTCGTCCGAAATATTTGGCTTGTTTGTTTTTAATTTCAAATAACTCCTTAGACCAATTCATGATTTGTTCTTTTGGAAATTGTTTTCGCTGTTCGCGTATTATATAATCTAAATTAGGTTGTGGTAACCAAACATCCTTCTGCGCGCGATAGCATATAATAGCTTCGCCGACAATCAACGATTGTAACATCTTACAATCAATCATATATCGTAGTAACACAATTGGCATCCACGCCTTTTCAGATAGGTGTCTACCAAGCCAAAGATAACTACACGGATATAACCCTGTAGAAAGTTCAAATGATATCACACGAGCGAATCCCGTTAAATCAAAATCGGGTAATGGCCCATTAATCGCAACACGAGTCATTTCATGCGTGGGGTGTCCAAATCGTTTAAAATACTCAGAGCATTCTCCATACCCGAGAAAACTTCCAGGATAACACGCGGATATATCAATTGAAATTATACCATCACGTGAGTATTTTGTATTCCACAATCCTCCATGACCAAATTCGACGCAACTCAATTTAACGTCCTCGAGAAAATCATTTCGTGTTGGACGCCATGAGTTTTTCTCTCTTGCAAAGTGAGCTAACACTGATGGAATTGTGAAGCTATCCGTTAATAGTTTTTCATGGAAACTCTCCGGTGAAAAATCATTAGCGATTTTTCTCATTCTAGTATCTAACTCTTCAACGCGATATAATTCACCATTTGGTCTTACAAACTGATCAAATCCTATTTCGGGATCTTCATCACTTCTAAGTAACCACATTGACACAGGATCATCTTTACACAACGCAACAATAACATCGAATAATCTCTCTTCATAGAAAACATCCTTACAAAATTCCCCGGGGATATATTTCACGATTCGTTCTCGTGGAAATACATTTACTGCAGGTGTCCACGCATGTTTGTTATGATCAATAATTTCAATTGGAGCTCCATTTTTGTTATATTTCGGTTCGTATAATACTTCTCCGGTTATTGTCGTTACTGATATTGGGAATCTTAATAATGCTTCTAATTTAGCTATATCGGAAATCTTTGCACCGTGCTGTTTCACTGTCAGTTCCCATTCGGTTATTTTCCTACGTCGCAGATCAGTTAGTTTATTTCCTGGGGATGCATTTGTGAAGTGTTTCATTATCCGTGTTGCTACACAATTCAACGTCGACGACGTTTTCATAGGAGCTAGTTTTGCAATACTCGGCTTATCATTTAGCTGGTATATTCCGTAAACAACTGCTGTTACAGGGTAAGATTTCTCGTAGTATGGTTTGTCAATTCCAGTTAGAATTCCTGGTTTGGAATCTCTACTCACAATGACAAATTTTTTATCCTTGAGAATTGGTTCAAATTTATCTCTGATAACCCATTCACCTTCAACTTCGATAATGAATTTTATTCTGAAAATATACCGTTTTCGAAGATGCGAGATTATCTCGGCTGCTCTTGTATCATTCATGGTAGCATCAATGACATCGACATCTTCAATAATTCGAAATGTCGACCACGTATGAGATGCTCCATCACGCTTAAATTCATTAAAACAGTCTCTGATTTTACTCAATAGGATTTTGTCATCTATTAGACTTTTTGGTATATTAGAGATTCTATCGAGATTAAATCTAGCATTTTTCCAAGGCTTAATTTTCGATAATCTCTTGAATCCTTTCATATTATAATAATTAAAACAAGTATTTAAATAGAAACTTTTTATATAATTAATCATTGCAAATGGCTTATAATTGGATCAAAGACTCCGTGTAACAAATCATGCAGAAATGAATTATGTGGGTATCATATGCAAAGCGTTAGAAACGGTTCAAAAGGTCCTCTCCCATGCATCCATTGTGGGGTGGGTGTTAGAGGCAATTCGCAATTATGCATCGATTGCGGGGGTAGGCGTTATAGAGAATTAAAGCGTTATTATGACAAGCGAAGAATCAAAAATCCTGACAACGTCAATGACAATGGCAAAATCATAAAAAATGCCCAAGACTACAGAGAAAGATTTCTCAATATTATTTCTCAGCCAAATAATGAATTAGACAAATAACATATTATTGTATAAAAAATGAACCAAGAATTTCAAAGACATTCCGTTATTGAAAACTATGAAGCTTCTCGTGATGGTGTTGTTAGACACTGTAGACTCAAGAATACGGTTGGTTCTCTGAGTAATCAATGATATTTGAGGTTTGATGTTGGAAATAAGAAATATCTCAATCATCGTTTCGTCTATGAAGTATTTAACGGATTGATCAAGGATGGTCTTGTTATTGGTCACATTGATGGTATTAGGACTAATAATTCTTTATCGAATCTTCAGGCTATTACACAAAGTGAAAATACCAAACGAGGTGGGACTGGAAAATATTCGAAAAATGCTAGACCAGTAAAATCAATTAGCACTGACAACGAGGAAATAATATTTCCGTCTATTACTTCAGCTGGAGTGTATTTTGATATTTATCCGTATTCTATTCAATGCGTTGTAAAGAATATAACCAAAACCGCTTTTTCAAAACGTTTTTGTAAAAAAATTCGATTTGTTTATATAACTATATAATATTGCATTGTTCAAGGGGAATAACTCGCTAGTAACGCGCGTGTGACAAATTATCAATGACAGAGTTATCGTTGAAACACTGTTGTTTGGTGATGTTTGATTGGTTGTTATAATTATCATGAATAATCAATTATCTGTTTCTGAAATCTTTTCAGACCTCGAAACAAAATTATCATAGCGTTTACAAATAATCATATTTTTTTTTAGTGTTTTTTACAAGTACTCACTATTACTTCAACGTTGTGAATCATCGCTTTTAAACATAACAAACAATTACAAGTAGACACCATTCTATCTAACTTCGCTGTAATGAATGCTTATATACAACCTGGTCTGTATTATATTTGGGCTTTAGCCGAAACTCAAGTGCAAATCAAATCACAATGTCTCACGTGGTTTGATTGTTATTATTGACATTCAAACCAAATTGGATTTTTGTAATTTGGGTTTGTGCACTTGAGTGTAGAATAGCCCGCGTCATCCATTGTCATTGAATCAATTCATTCCTTATAATCTATTGTTGTGCCGTCGTCATCCATTGTCATTGAATCAATTCATTGTAAAATACCATAATCAACTATAATCTATTGTAGTATCGTCCTATTTGTAAACAACCGCCTATACACTAGATAAGGGGTTGATGTACCGTCGTCAATCATTGTATATAATCATAATCACTTATAATCGCATTAAGCGTCTGGATATGCTAAGATGACCAACACCTTAGCGTATCCAGAATTCATTTTGTGATTTTTAAATTTTCGTTCAAACAATTAAATAAATAACCCTTTCATATTATATGAATTTTGAAAATCTTAAATGTGTTATTGTTGAAATCAATAAACTTAAATATCAAAATGTAAAATTATGTTCAGGGTTAGATTGTGACAAAATCATGACCGATTTCGAGGATATACAATTTGCAGAACAGAATGGAAAATATGTACTCGCTAAGAAATGTTTTTTAATTAAGCAAGTACAGAAACTTATTCGTGAGAGTTTGGTTTATCATGAAGACGTTAACGTGTTTGTACAACTATGTAACATCGTTGAACATATTCGTAAGCAATTAAGTTTAGAATATGAAAGCAGGAAACTTATTAATTATAAGGTGAGACAATTAAAAACGTTAATGGAACAAACTGAGTCCTACCGTAGAGAGCCCCTTGTTGTATTTAACTTCCGTGTACATGAATGAGCCCATTCATGTGAGTTTAGTCGCTGCAATTTCATTCATAGTAATTTTCAACGTAGTATTTTTTTTACCTGGTGGGAAATTACTTGCAATTTGACAATAGTGATACTCTTTCAATAATGGTAGGACAATCGCCGACCACACGTAACACAAAACAGAGACTGATCGATCTAAATAAATTATTACCAATTCGTAATCGATTACGCGAAAAGCTTCAGCAGCGGCAGTTAATGCAGACTGATTTTACAGAGGGTTCTGAACAACTCTTTGAACCGATTGTTACTGCAACTACAGATGTGAAAAAAGCTACTGAACGAGCGATATACGGAGATATCCCTGAGGAGGGGAAACGAGTAGAGAGACCTATTCTTGGTGAACTTGAAAAAATAGCAATCGAAACTGGACAAACAAAACAGGCTGTACAAAAACTTTCAGGTGATATAGAAACTCAGATGGAAATACAACGACAAAGTGGTATTGATGTTAGTGATCCTCGAAGAGATCCCCCTGAAGAATTACCAATTGAATCAAGAGGAACAGTAGAGGGTTTACGCGAGAGATTAAACGAGGAGGGGATAGCATCAATTGATAATACTAAACTAATAGATATTCCTGTGTTTGTTGTTACGAATTATGAAAACAGAAAAAAAAAATGTTGAAACCAGTGGAACATAGATATATTAAAAATATGCAACACTGGGCTGATGTGATTTACAAAATCAGAACTGGAAAAAGTCAAGTTAGACCAGAAGAAGATACATCATACATTGAATACATGAAAATAGTGGGTGAAGTATACAATAAATATGAAGAACTAAAACAACAACAAAAACCACAAAAATTGCAACGGCGGAAACAATCTTCGAAGAAAATGTCCTTCTCACCTAAAAAATCAAAATTCAGTTCAGAAATAGATACACAAGGTGCAACTGGTGAAGATGAGGAATCTCCACCCGTTGAGACGTTTGGGAGTGGGATATCAGCGAAATGGCCAGTGATTTCATGTCCTGGTAATATTCTTGGTGATATAACACGATTATAAGTACTCGTAGGAGGAAAACGAGCTGGAAATAACTCACCATAAATAATTATAGAAGCTGCTGATATTTGTAGGCGATTATTTCAAGGTGGTATCATGGATATTGCAACATATCGAGACTTTATTGAAGAGTTAGTGGACGGTTACCATAGTGACTAATGTCACCACGATTAGATAAATAGCAATTGAATAGAGAATGATCAGACACTACAACCATGCTAAACCAACTAATGTCTACGTAGTGAATTCACGATTGCCAAAATACAGAGCGTATTATGGAGATGGTCTCGGTAATACTATAATGGGATTATTTTCAGGAATGGCTCCAAAAGTAGCACCGCTAGCAAAAAAACTATCAATGAAAGCTATTGATGTTATCAGGGATAAGGGTATTAATACTGTTGGTGATCTTGCTAGGAAGGCGTTTTCAGCCGTGAGGGATAAACTAACAGCGCTAGTTCGACGCAGAAATCCAAAGGATTTCCAATCGAAGAATTTCCAATCAAAGAAATCATTGCCGTTACCATCTACTGCGGTTTTGCCTGCGCAGGTTAGTAAAATAATAAATAACGCAGTAGATGAAAAACTACAGTCAATGATTTCATCATCGTTGACCGCCCAGGATAACATAACAGCAAATATGATAGCGGGAAGTGGTCTTGGAAATTCAAGGAATTTCTACAAAAGTCAAAGACGTCGATGAAAATCATTCATGATTTTGCCTTCATTTAGACCAGCGGGTATATAATAAAAAATGTTCAAACCAGATCCTGATCCTGCATTTGACATGGACGCCCCAGTACTCAAGGATACTTCTGTACGCGATTATCAATTTTTTTGCTTATCACGCAGTACAACCTGATCTTCGGGGGAGAATCGAACTTCAAGTTCATGATACCAGTAAATACTTTTTGCCTTGTGAAGCCTTTATTGAAGTCGAAGGTGAACTCGTAACAAATGTTGCAGCTAATACACCATATGAAAATAACCCAACTATCCGAATTGGTTTTGTTAACAACGGCATCATGGCGTTATTTGAAAGTGCTAGATATCTCATTGATGGAAGAGAAATAGAATCTATTGAACGCGAGGTTGATATTGCAACGGGAATAATCGGGTTAGCGAGATATTCTGATGACTATACTAGATCGGCAGGTCCGTCTATAATGTTCGCGAAGGATATTACTGATAACGCTGAGCACATTCAGTATTCTAGAGTAAAAGCAGCACAAGCTACAGCAGCTAATCCAGCACCAGCCGGATATGTGAGACCAGCTGATGATTTTGAGCTCATAAATACTATTCCCAGTTACAACCTAGGATTTGCAACACGAGTATCAATGTTGCAAGGTCAACATCGAAGGTTTTCATGTGTAATTCCGTTGCATCACATATTTGGATTTTGTAGAAACGTCAGAAAAGTTATCTATTGAGCAAAGCATACGGTAGCACTAGTACGAAGAGGTGATGATAATAATGCAATCTGGCGCGATGCTGGCGTTGCCCCTGGTAAAGTCGTTTTATCAAAACTAACAATGTGGATGCCAGTGTTGACTATGTCGTTGTCAATAGAACCGCGATTGTTATCATTTATGGATCAGGGGGGAAAGAGATTGTTGAGTTGGTTGACAACATCCACAGATACCATGGATTCTAATATTGATGGTACACTTACATGGCATCTAGCATCAAAACAGGGTATTTCAGCTCCACGTCACATATTTGTTGCGCTACAGAATACTGCGCGATTAAATAGTCAAGAACTTTCCCATATGATATTTGATCAAATTGGGTGTAATGAAGTCTCGCTGAAAATAAACGGACAGCAAGAACCATCAGAGGATATACAACTTGATTATGGAAACAATCATATTGCACGAGTTTATCATAATATGTTGTCGTATATGGGACGCGATCAAAATGTTGATACTGGTCTACAAATATCACAGTTTGATTTTAAAAGTCTATATCCGATTTATTACTTTTCGTTGGAACATCTTGACTTGATGAGACAGTCCGTCGTTGATATACACTTCCGAGCTCGTGTAACCCGTCCTGGTGGTATTATTAATTATAGAGCGGTTGCTGTCATTCTCAGTGATAAATCAATGATACTCGAAGGTGTTGGTGGACTAATGAGAGTGGTAGATGCACCAGTGGAAAATCTGTAATTGATTACTTCGTAATTGATTTTCCATCTCTCTCTCTGCGATTTAGAATCAATCTATTTTGTATAATGTCGTATAGTAATATCAATGTCACGTTGACACCTGGTCAGCTAAAAAAATTACAATCCAAATCAGCTAAGCAATGTGGAACCACAATTACGCTGTAACCTAATCAAATGAATGGCGGAGCGAATAAACTATCACTGACGAAAACTCAGGTTAATCATTTTAATAAAGCGCTTAAAGAAAAAAAAGGAGTTCAGGTTACTCTTTCTGCGAGCGCGATTAAAAACATGGAAAAGACTGGTGGTATATTCCCGCTGTTAGGGTTGATTCCAGGATTGATTGCCGCAGCGGCCCCAGCGGTAGCTAAAGCGGCAGCGTTAGGGGCTATTGGTACCGCGGCAGGAATGGCACTAGAAAAAACAACGGGAAAGGTTTATAAAAAAAGGGGAAAGGTCTAAGACTACCAGGAACCCCACACACGTGGTACAAGGGCGGATCCGTTCACGGATCGGGGTTAAGAATCCCAGGAACGGTTTGCTAGTGAAAAATCTTCCAATGTCTAATTTTGATTTAATTGATGCCGCTAAAAAACTCGCGATTAAAAACTTCAGAGGTGTTTTTATGAAAGATCAGTTACCGGCACAACCTAATCACGTTGAAACCGGTATTATTAATTTAGATAACAGCGATGGACCTGGAACCCACTGAGTTGCATACGCGATTGATCCACGTGGGATTATTTATTTTGACTCATATGGACTAGCGCCTCCGAAGGAATTTATGCGTTATATAAACAACTTAAAAATACCCCGTTGGTATTCTACGTTACCAACGCAAACGATGATTGACCCACCAATATGCGGCAGTGAAGTATTAAACGTACTTGATGCTATTTCAAAGGAATCTTTGATGAAATTGCAGAGTAATCCACGTCATGTAGTAGTGAATGAGTATAATAGCAGTCGTTGGATTGAAAATCTTTAAGATTTAAAATCTTTGATTTTAAACAGAGAAAAGATTTCTATGATAACAATGATTGATATTTGGGGACGACCTTTATCAGCGCTGAAGAAACCGGATACTGATGAAGTTGAAACCCTTGATAAAAAGGATGTTAAAAAACTAATCGAAGATGAAATATCCGAAACGTTGAACCTAGTATGTGTTGATCCTGGTGAAATAGTTGTATTTGGCGATCGTCAGGGTAAATTGAAAACTAGTGATATCTCCCTCGATAATATTTTAGTTAAACGACGAGACGCAGCATAAGATTCTATCGCGTTATTTTCCGAAGGGGGTAAACTCAAACCAGGTGTACTTATTTCAACGATCACGGATGAATTCATTGAAATCGCTCAATGATAAATATGACGATCATATAGTTGCATTTGATCAGTTTACTACAGTACAAAGTAATATAATTGACAAAATTGATAAACTCTTGCTAGAATTCTTTGGAAATCCACCAGTGACCACACCAAAACTCACCTTGATAAAAGATTCTATGTTGGAACTAGCAACTCTTCAATCTGAATATGAAAAGCACGTGAAACAGTTTTCAATGTTTCGTAAAAACCTCATTGATAAGTTTATTGGAACTCCATTCGATAAAATTGAAATAACCCTTCCTGATATTAAAAAGGCTGTTGATGATCTAAAAACATTCAACGACGCAATGAAGGATGATACAGCGAGGATGATAAGCATTATTGAAAAAATAAAAATTCCTCATAAGAGCACTAACAATATCGTATACACAATTCAACACGGTTCATTTGCATGGACTCCCACAACTAATATTTTAAGTGTTACTGCAGCCGTCAAGGGTATTAATCGATTAACAATAGTATCACCGACTCAATTCAATATATCATCAAGTAGTTCATCCGGAGTCAATAATACAGTATCAACGATCATCGACAAGGATGTATCTGAACAGTTCACGATAACGACCGCAGATAGAAATCTAGCCAGGGTTTCAGTAACGTGGTACGTAGAATTCATGGTGGATTTAAGTAAGCAATAAAACTGAAAGAAAAATCCTTCGGATTTCACAACTGAAAACGCTAGCAATTTGAAATCAATTGAAAACGCTAACGCTGCTAAAATAAGATGACAATCCCTTCAGTGTATCAGTATCGCTATGATCAGGTCAGAGAGTTTCAAACTAAACTCAGCTCGCGCTGTGAGGAGTATCAAATAAAAATAAAAAAATACAAACGAAGAATAACCGCGGTTGATATCACCGTGTATTCGGTGTCGAGCGTAATTACTGCTGCTGGGATAATACTATCTTCGGTTATAATGATTGCTCCGGTCGTAGTTCCAATCGCTATTTCCGCGGTGGCTACAATCGCAGGTATATTAACCGGGATCGCAAAAAAACTATCATCGTGTCGCCAGAGTAAACTACACGACTATGAAATTAAATTTCACATTGCATCTACCGGTTACTCGCAATTATCCTCGTTGATATCGTCGTCGTTGGATGACGCAACAATATCAGATAGTGAATTCTCAACGATGGCTCAATTGTATAAATCAACTATGCTAAAATTAGAGCAGAATAATAATAATAACAATGTCGTCACAAGAACTACTTCAACAAATAGTAACAAATACAACACCGGTGAAAACAAGCATGATATCAATAACCTCAACGAATCCTGAATTCAGTGTAAATTTCCCAACCCCCGTTCCAGTGAGCGAGATCGCGCTGGCAAAACTACGAGTGTATCATAGCTGGCCCAATATCAGATCTGTAGCATTTGGTGGTCAACAACCAAATAATTCCTTGGTATTCGCGTGGAAAAATCGTGAAGACGGAACTCCAGACTGGAATGTTGTTTCAATTCCAACTGGGTCATATCAAATCGAACAAATCAATAACGAATTACAACGAAGAATAAAATCAATCACTGGAAAAGAATCAAAAATCGCTATAACGGTTCACGAGCCGACGTTATCATCTACGATCGAGATTAATTCCCCTGCGTATGCTGTGGATATTTATCAGAGTTCTATAAGATCAGTGTTAGGATGGCCTGAATTACCGCCTAGACAGAAAGAAACTGTTAATATACCAGAACCTGTAAAGGGCGATTATATCACCGACGTGATAAAACCCGATAATCCATTGAAAAGTTATCAAGATTATTATCCCAACAAATTTATGAAATATGACAACTCATTAAACCCTGGTTTAATCGAAGAAAATTTAACAGCGATGAGTAATGATTTTTCATTATTGTTAATATCCCTTAAATCCGGCTCTCTCACCCAAGTTGAATTTAACAGCGTAGTACAAACAGGTAATAAAATTATCTCCGATATGGAAATATTTCACGCGAAAATTATTCAAGAAGAAGGTGTTAAAATTTTACGAATATGGGGAAAACCCGAAGACAGCGCAGAAGATCTCCCAAAAATTAAAATTCCTGGGTATAAACCCGACGAATTAAAAAAAACTTCTCAGGGAAGCCATCGATATCGGGTTTAAGAAAATCCACGACGATTGGAAGAAATTATCACGACAACAATTAAATATTTTGACATTTAATAACGACCCAGATGGCAGTGGTAGACATATCGCTCCTCAAAATGTGAATATATCCTCAGTGATCGCACTGAATTTAGTATGTGACGTTATCGAAGGAAGCTATCAAATAAATCTCGAGCGATCAAATCAAGCTCAGCAGGGATATATTCTATATTCATTTGCACCAACAGCTCCTCCAGGATTTCTAATTATTGAAAACCCAGTTAATCCAGTCTTTATGCGATGTCATAATAATTCGCTAACGAGAATTAATTTCAAACTCACTGATCAGTCAAATAATTTAATTGATCTGCGAGGTGAAGTTTTGCAAATTAGTCTATTTGTGAAATCCTGAAAGGATTTTCAATCATAAATTGCTTTGCAATTTCAAAGGAAAAATTCCTTGAATTTTCACTTGCAATTTCAAAAATTGTTAACAAAATCCGAAAGATTTTCATAGCAGCAACGGGGTGAACACCAATGACAACAGCGTCTTTTTTTTACCCTTGGGAAGACTCAGTTTGACAAATAAGGGCCTAAAATCGTTAAGGCTCCATTTGGCAAAAGGAGGCTTTAAATATTTTGCTTAGAATATAACCATCTGATCCAAGGCTCTATTTGGTAAAAGGAAGCTTAAAATATTTTGCTTAAAAAGTGATTGTAGGGTTGACCCTCTCTGCTGATGCTCGTCTTGCAATCTCCAGCCAAAGGGGTGAGTATTAAATTTACATTTTCGTTTTATTGTGAATTTTATTCAGATGATCATTTCGTATAATGATGCTTTTATTGCAGGTAAACGTGGAATATTTGGAATTACTAGTCACTATTAGACTTTAAATGCAATATCGTAATCTACGGCTTAGATTATTTTTGAGACAACTATTATTAGTCTGGTTTTGTTTATTGTAGCTGTTACCGTGTTTCTGATACTGTAGCTGACAATCGCTGCTACCATAGATCTGATAATCGCTGATACCGTAGATGTCAATGTTTCTGATACCGTAGATCTGTTACCGTGTTTCTGATACTGTAGCTGACAATCGCTGCTACCATAGATCTGATAATCGCTGATACCGTAGATGTCAATGTTTCTGATACCGTAGCTGCTAACGTAGTTGATACCATTTCTGATACCGTAGCTGTTAACACATCTGATACCATCTTTTGATAAACGTCTTTGATATCGTCTGATTTGTTGTGGAACATCTTTGTATAAATATCTGAATGTGATTGTGCCGTTAATTTGTGCAAACGGAATTGAAGTATCTGTCTGTGTGTCGAACTGTCTGTTCGTCAACATCTGTGTAACGTGTAAATATCCGGAAAGCTAGAAGTCCGAGTGTCGGAGCTATCTGAGTTGTAAAACATCCGGGTCGACATCTAGGGTAGTGAGGAACCGTTGGTTCTGGTAGATGTTGTATGTTGTCTGAACGTAAAACTGTGGTGGATCCGTGAAGGGAAACGTCCGATAATAGTATTGGTCAACCCTAGGTTTTCGGGGAAACTGGGAGACGATTCAACTGTTGCTGAATCGTGCGGTTATACGGGGTCGAGACACATATGTGTATTGAAATTGTAATACAATTTAATACATTGTTGTATTTGCATGCTTATGTCAGATCAGAATAATATTTCAAGTGATCGCATAGATATCAATAAAAGCTAGCAACTTAACTGAATACAAGTATATGGTCGTGCTAGTTATCGCAATCCATCGTGCGATAGTATAGTTTGTCGTTTGTGTTCATTTTTCGTAATTTATACTTGCATTAATTTAACTTTCGTAAAGGATCCTTGGATCTGTGTATAGTCAAAGAGATCCCTTTACATCTGAGATTCCTTTTGTATTAATATTTAATTTGTTCATGTATTGTGAATGGTTGTGACTGTAATTGTGGGTTGAACGCATGAGTTATTGTGTTGATACATCATTATTTTTCATTAATAATTTATTTCGTAAATTTACATTATCTTTCACACTTGTGTTTGTTTTGTTCATTTAGTCCACCATCCGCTCGGTAACAATTCTGTTACATATATAACACTAGTTTAATAACACACATCCAGTGATATAACGAAACATGGCATAAAATATATGTTATGCAGTGTAATTGAAAATGAATTCTTTATATTAATACTGTCCTTACTGATTTTTTTTAGTATGGACATGTTATATCAAAGTAAATTTGAGAAGATTTAAAATGGTTTAAAAGTCCTGATCAATTAAATTAGTTTCATACATTTCATTTCACACAGACGCTCTTCTAGGATCATCCACCCACTATACGGACAGCATTTAGTTATCTGTGCTTAAAAACGTGTTGTGAACGATAATGTAAAACCATCTAAAAGGGAAATATATACTGTCAAAAGTGATGTGTTTCATTTTGCACGTAACTGGCATTTTGTAAATATATAAATATACGGGTAGAATTTGGGAGAAAAAGTTTCTCATTTGTTAGCTTTCCAGTGACTCAACCACTAATGTATCCCCGGGTAACCTACTTTGTCGTAAAATAACTAACATATAAACTGGGTTGTATCTTCCTTCAGAATTATGTAATGACCATGAGCGGAACAAATGCCAGCTAATGCGTTCACAATATCAGAATACCGCCAATACACACACACACACACACACACACACACACACACACACACACACATATATATATATATATATATATATATATATATATATATATATATATATATATATATATATATATATATGAACTAATATTAATAATGCATTTTTCTGAATGGTCTCTTCACAGTGTTTTATACAGCTGGTCGATTTGCACCTTTGTTTCTTTTCCATTTTGTTTTAAGAGAAATCCAAAAATGTACTGTACACATTGTAATGCATCTGACAAGATCTGAAATCCAAACTAACACCAACATTATACATAAATGTGAGATGTGAGGAAATTATATAATTAATAAAGTTATTAAAAACAAAAAGTAGAGGTTTAATAATGGAAGATAATCCACTCTGATGTTAGAAAAAGATAAAGAAAATCGATACCCTTACGATACTAAAAAAGTAGCTTTGCTCGACCCAAGAATTACACGTCTAGGTTTGGAATGGAATCTCTTACATAACACGTCAAGTTTTGGAATGGAATCTCTCACACGATAATTATATGACTTTGTTATAGAAAATCAAAGAAATGAGACAACATGTTAGATACGGATGCTTTATGATGCATACTATGTGTGATCGCTCAGGCCTAGTGTTTAAAACATTTTAATTTTCTGGTGTTTTAAAAAAAAAAAATTCATATAATTATATTTTTTTTGTATATTTCAGGTGTTGTATAAAGTTGTAAACAGCTTTGAGCTTCTATAATTAGGCGCCATACAAATACCTTATTAGTATTATTATTATTAGTAGTAGTAGTAGTAGCAGAAGTAGTAGTTGTAGTAGTAGTATTAAGAGCTCGATACAAAAACAAAAACACATTACTGCAATTAAATGTTTCATTATGTGAGTACCGGTAATCATCTTGCTGATACAAATTTGACCTTTATGTAATATATGTATCATTCTATATACTTACTGAAGATCTGTCGTGTAATTTCAATATTCAATATTCAAGGGCCCCAAGTAGCTGCGTGTTCTAAAGCGCCATCCGTTACGGATCACTGCCATCTCACCTCTGTCTGCGTAGGTTCAGGCTTGACTAATGTGAATATGTGAGAAAAATTCGCATTAGCTTCTCGTGGGTCAGTGGTTATTTCTGGGCTTTTTTCCAGGTTCCTTCTTTCACCATTAACACTGGCCACCATGTATAACATACTGGTTCCGAAACATGGCGTTTAACCCTATAACAACAAGAACAACAACAACTTCCATAATCGGTTTGGGATAATTAGATCTCACCTGTTCCCTCGTGTTTAAAAACTAAGTAGGCAAATCATGAAATAATGGCGGGTGTATCTCATTTAATAATCATAAAAAAACTGTTGCGTATCAAGGACGTATTTTCAATATCTTTATGCGTGTAAAACCTCGCCGCAAAGACGGACTTTGAACATTACAAATGGGTCCAAATTTCGGTACCGCAAAACAAGCAATTGTGCTTATTCCAAAAGCATTTTGATGTAATTTTTTCGCACATGTCTTAGATTTATTGGCCTACATTGGGCGAATAAGGTATGAATGTATCGTGAGTTTACTAGCAATATTGTCTCTCATGCATAAAGTATTAATACAAATGTCAAGGACTGTTATATGCACATGCTTCTATTTTAGTGTAGCTAAGAAGTTGGCATTTAATGGTTGGATATAAAGGAATATTATACAATTTTGCACGCTGCATTCGAGGACATGGATTCGGGTGTGTCTACGGCCAACTTTGGAATAAATATACACTCCAAAATCGCGAACAAGCCCCAAACGTGTAAATGGGTACATTACTGCAAATCATGATGTTAAGTTGTTTCTATATTAAGATAGTTGAGCAAGAGTTTACATTTTTTTTCCCTAGGTACGTTGGTGTGTAATCTCAAGAAATGACCTCGGTTAACACCAAAATACAAATACAACGCACACAAGCATACACACACACACACACACACACACACACACACATATGTATTATATTATATATATATTTACACAGCTATTCTGAGAGATAAATAGATAGATGATAGGTAGATTAGATTGGTATATATATATATATATAATGATACATACATACATACATACATACATACATACATACATATATATATATATATATATATATATATATATATATATATATATATATATATATATATATATATATATATATTGTGTAAACGATTTGTTAGGTACATATCTTACGCAAACGCAAGTGCGGCATGATGACATACAATGTCAAATATCATTTTATAGTATCCTTTGGTAGAGATTAAGGCCAGCTGTTTCTCCTCAGATAGTCAGAAATAAAATGTCTGCAGTTATCGGATTGATGAACGCAGAGAGACGATTGTATTGGTATACAGCAGTTCCACCATGACGACTTTATCACTAATCCCTCCTATACATTCAGAGTATAATGGCCTTTCGCTTTGAAATATGTATCCACAATCGAATGGTATGAAAAGTCTGTCTAGCATGACTCTGATTTTAAGAGTCGAGTGTGCAGAAGGGTACTACCGTTCCGGATGCTGAGTAACAATCGGATTACCCGGCATATTCTTTGGCTAGAACTACAGAACGAGTAGACTTGTTCTATCGGAGAGGTGATATCAGAATACTATTGCTAATTAACCAAAGTGAGTTGTTCTGGAATATTTTCAGCATAATATGAAGGACGTCAATAGCCCACAAGCCCTCCAACTATAACTGACCTTGCATCCATGGCCCATGTGTTTGAGTTTGGATCTGGAGCGGTGAAGGTTTCTCTTTCGACCTTATCGCCAAGGCATGATCGTGACTGTTCTTACGATTGGCATGGTCAGCAACAAATTACGATGAAGTCTGCTCTAGTATTGGTATAGCGAGGAGGTGCAAGAACAATATCGATGAAATTCAAGTCTTGCTGAAACGTAAATGACCAGTTCGACTAATATGGTACCACTAAGACAAGGACGCCGAACCAGGTTCCAATTGGTTGAGAACTCGATACCCAAATGAACATATTTTTAGGATGGACGGATTTCTGACATTCCCAGTTTACAAATCAGTAAAGATGATTTTGAAAACATATCGTGCTATGCAGAAAGCGGAGACAATGATTGTGCCACGTAGTATATAGTGATGCAAATAGATGAGCTGGTTAGATTGCATTTAGCGGTATAATCTACCAATTAAATATAGTTGGCGGATTTAACTCAACGTTTTTATCTTGATTTGGTTAAAGTGACACCTGTCGATGGTTGGTATTAGCATGCTGTATGCTTTCCTAAACAAATAAATCTTCAGTAAACGCCTAGGGATTGTGTCTTTTAAATGACCGACCTTATATATTGTTGTAGATAAGAACAATATTCCGATCTCATTGTATTCGGGAAGAGGAGAGAGAGGGCGAAGACTATTGATGAATGAATCAGAAGCCTTTTCAAAAACGCCATTGATCCAACTGTTGTGAAAGAATACGGAGATCCAGTGAGTTGAAAAGTCGGTAACTTACCTCGTCTCTTCTACTTCATCCACGGGATCAATATTGGTACCAGCATATCGGACGGAGTAGATTATCTGTATTGAGGCCGTATAAAATTGAGTCATTTTGGCGGTGACGGAGTGTTTCCAAATGCAATTAGATGTTCAAATACTCAGCTGCCTGACTTCCAGCGTACTCATGTCTTACTCTAATGCAACGGTAATAAGCAAAGGGTCATCTGGAATGGGAGAGTACGGTATGAATGGAGATACGTGGATCACACATATGTGACAACTCATATCAAACTAGATGGTATTTTCAACTGGCCTAATCCCTTAACCGTAAAGATCTTAAAAGTTGCTATTGACGAAACAGTTTTGATGGGCAAGGGCGAATTTGTCCGACATATAAAACAGATGATACCGAGATTTATCCCAAAGGCGTATGCCGCGTTATGTATGTCCCATCCTCCATATCGAGATCTACATATTAGACTAGCGGTAATGGAGGAGGGCATTCTTTGATTGACCAATTTAGTGATAAAGTCGTCATGTTGGAACTGCTGTATACCGGGCATAGGCTCCGGCGGTAATTACGACTGGGGTTACGATCGTTCCAACGACATGGTGGAACGGATATATTTCTGAATAAAATTTCCATGATAGAAATTATATGGTGCCGAATTGAGGTTATTAGGTGATGGCTGCATTGCCCGTAAAGGCACGGAAGTATTAAGATTTGGATACAACGGATCCGGCATTAACAAAATGCGCATGGATTTTCAGGCCAGAATGAAATGTTCGCACTTGCAGGGGAATTACATCTTGTGGGATACCTACACTTGTGTATTTCACCCCAATGAACTGATATCGCCAATAATAGACCGTAGGTTGTCTTACTTGTTGTATTCCGTATTTGCTTCACTATACAAAACGAAAGCAAGACCGCCTTAAACATGCATTGTCTTCTTTTAGCGCGCAGTTAATGCGTATTATAACCATAATTCTGAAACAAAACGAGTATATACAGCAAAGCCAGGACTAACACATTAGTAAGCAATTAACTAGCCAGTAACCTATATAGCCATGTCTTTAATGATTACTTAGCTGACACGGACGCCTAGTCTGCCACTAAATTCACTTCATATATGCAGACTATCATATACGGTATATACATATTTTAGACAAAATAGTCATAATAGACGTATATGTTCTTAAACTTCATATAAATCACTTAAATGGACATTTTCATGAAACGACGCAAACCCACTACCCAGCAAAAACCCCAAAACAATATAGTTATGAATGTAATTTACTAAGTCGCGAAAATACTGTCGTAGCTAAAGAGAGAAGTGAACGTATATGAAAACCGTAAGGTACAGTTATGAACTTACGCACAAAGCTTAGTTATAAATTAAAATATACTCATATAAAAACAGTATTAACTACTAATAAACTAGGCAAACACATTTAGTAGCACTCCATACTCTCGGTAATACAAACTCTGTTACGGATGTAGAAGGCAAACAAAGTTATAGGTTCTGTAACACGTAAGGATTTTTACATGGTCACTGATGGCGCGTCAAGCTGATCGTTGTAAGAGTAAATCGTAAATGGTTAAAACATAATCTGCGAATTCGCTGTAATGTAAATAATTCGTACAATGTGCAGCAGATGGATACATAAAAATATCTGATCCGAAATGAACGTTGGACGGGTATAGAGGAACAAAAGTAACGTTGGAATATTCAAGGATTGCTTTGTACTTCTTGTGCACAGGGAAGCTAAAATAAATAGCGACACCTGGCGGTGCCACGTGGATGTAACAGGCAAAGGTTTTTGCTCTTTGTATTTAGATATGGACAGGGACAGACAAATCTTCATCTTCTGGTAGAGAAGGATTCCCAAGGTAGCAGTCTAATATTTTTAATAAAATGGTTTATTGAAACGAATTCACAAACAAAAATCTAGCGTGTGTCATTACTATTTACTCTAACCCCGCTCAACCCCCGATTTCACTTCCCACAACTGACTGATATCTACAAATTGCCTATACATATACGAATCTAGACAGGTATGAATGACTGTCAAGTAATAAGGCGTGTCTTGCACTGATAATATGTTGTAAAAAAGTTTAACGGGGACGAAAACTATGTAAAATTGGTCCTAAATAAACATCACGTTTCTAACTGATAGTATCTATGTCTAAGAAGGAAGTGAAAAACAATCTAGTTAACGATAGCCGTCAACTATATGTTTTTCTGACATCTTTACCGTGACTGCATATATGTTGAATTCATATTTTGGAGGTAAGTGAATATTATTGCATTTTAATGGTTCAGTCAATCTAATAAATTGTTCATTGTCTTAGTTACCGGAAGAACTGTTTCAATTTTTTTTCAATTCGAGTGTTCTATGTTTTGTAAAACGAAGACTTGCCATCTAGCGCTTTTAGCGCTTTTAGTAGTTCAGCAGTAAAATACATCCTACATAGGCGTGCTACTTATTAATGTTCAACTAAAGATTGCTGGTTCACGTAACTTTATATTTACACGCAATCGTCAAAACATATATTTATCCTTTTCTTTTTTGAAATGATAAAATGATAGATGCATGAAGAAAATGCTGAAAGACCATTTTTTTAGTTGATTAATCTGCAAAGACCCCTTAAACATCTATATTTATATAAAATATGTCTGTGACAATGCAAACATAATTATATTATTGATTTTAAATACAAGTTAAAACGCGCTCACAAAACGCGCTTATATATATATATATATAGATAGATAGATAGATTTCGCTGGTTAAATAAATACTGATCTCTACTTTTAGTCCTACCGCATGCATTTCTTCCATTGGCAAAATTATGGTGTGCATATATCCAGTGTGATGATGATTGCTCAATTTTATTTTACTTGGATTATATATTGTCCTCGATTAGAAGTTTGTTGAAACACATTTGTTTTGAAATAGTATAATATACATACTACTATAAATATGATGGACATTGATGTATTCAGAATAAAGTATAACTCATAATAAATACAATTATGATACTACGTGGTGAAAGGTTTATTATAAATGCACAAATTATATCTATATTTTTCAAGACATTTGGAATCGTATTTGAAACATTTTGTATGTTATCGACATTTGTTGTTATTGCAGATATCTGAGACAATGCATTTTGCAATATCATGATAATATTTAACAGTAACACAGAGCACTACCAATGTCACTTGTAACTCAATGTGTAAAGCAGATAATTACCAGTTTCACCTGTACTGATATGTAACGCATATCAGTACCAATTGTACTTGTAACGCAATATGTAACATGGATCATTACCAATTTACTTGTAATACAATGCATAACGCTCTTACATATACACTTTTATGTACGTATCCCCTCCCACTGAACTATGGGCTGGGCCTAATATGATGCTCTCATGGGTATTGAATACGTTCTGAAGGTCCCTTCACATCTATCTCTGGAGGGCGATTATCACATGCCAATGATCTGAGGTGCTTTAAATCCCCCTGCTCGTTCCATTATAAAACTAACAAACTCCGTCACCAAAAAGGATAGGCCGGGTTTCTCTGCGCACTATCGAGTGTTACATTCCGAAACCACACCTGCCTGTTCTCAGAGCCCTGATAGGTTGTAAAAAGGAATCTAATTAGTAAATTAAGGAAACATTTTGAGAATAAACTATAACCACCGTTTTCTCTGTCTCTCCCTTTCTCTCTCTCTCTCTCCATCTATTTTCACCCACCTCGGTCTGTCTGTCTGTCTGTCTCTTTCTCTCTCTTTCTCTCTCTCTCTGAAATGTAGAGTCGACAATAAGAACACTATAAGACACATCATCTTACTATGTTCTTTTATAAATTCTGGAATTTTAATAAATATATTCGGGATAAAATCAGTGCGTTTTATCTTAAATTAACTTTACAATTACTTCCTGCAGTATATGTTGCTGAGAAACGAAGCAAAACGATAAGATATGATTGCTGCATCTGTCTGATATTCGAACCTATATTTTATATATCTTATTTAGTATATTCTTATCTCAAGAGCGAGTCTATATTTTAATAACTGGTTCTGAGTTTAAAACTGGACAGAACACCTTAACGTATACGTTTTACCTATTTTTAATTTTTAAAAAATTGAAATATTTTTGTTGGCAAGGTATTCGGTTAAATTTTGAGATTACCTCCCTATCGATCGCGGCTGAAAAATTGTTTATCCTGAGTTAGAAATATAAAATCACACACACACACACACACACGTACTACTTATGTCAGTTCAATTCGCATTCTTCGTATAAAATACTGAGAATTAGAACCACTTATTATTTAGCTTATAGAGCGGGATCAGCAGATTTTATTTTAGCTTGTTTTGTACTTCATTTAAAATTACCGTTTATTTTTTGTTAAGTGTACGTTGTTGCGCATTGTGGAAGCGTATATTTGCTTGCTGATCTTTCATATTAATCATTGGCATACATACGGCGCTATGTTATCAGCGAAAGTTAGTTCCAGTTTTGATCAGAAATTTTTGGGAAATACCTTGTGCACTATGTAGTCCATGCAAATCAGTAATTTGTATCGATTTTCAGTAGTCATATATTATTCATTCGAGATGCCCATATCTCTATCCTTTAATGCAATAAGTATTTATTTTATAACTTTTTTTTAGCAGAGCCTAATCGTCACCTGTTCAACACCTAAAACTCTCCGTCGAGAAAATCTTCATAATACGTAAGCGAAATTTTTAATGTTAAGGCCTACTTGACCATCGTAATGTAGTGAATAGATTCTCTATAGGAATCCTTTCTGAAGAAAATGTTCGGTATATTTTCCTTTACAGCAAAATGCTCCCGCCTATGGTTATTACATTAATTTGTAGTTAATAATGTTGTGAGTTTATTTTATCTAAATACATACATACATTATAATGTCTCCAATTTAAATGTATCTCTTTTCGAAATCCCTGAGTATCCGATATATATATATATATATATATATATATATATATATATATATTTACTGCGCGCTTATTCGAATGATCCGCAGCACAGAAAGTTATTATTTTTTTTTTACATGGTTTCATAAGACGTAAGGCAATATGACTAGCAATACTGATAATTTACAATCAAAAAGGCACCGCTTCTTATTCACGTTTTATACCATAACAATACGTGTGAGTAATACCATTATTGAATTTAAACTGTATTTTTGGAAACTGTCTTTACAATATTATCTTATTACACCAATATATTATAAATGCATTCCATGCTGCAAATCAGGAGATGGAACACATTGGCACATTCCAGTCTAATATTTATGTTGTGGCGAATAACATACATGTATACTCAATACTGTCTTCAAGACTATAGTATTATAATTCGCTTTGGCTGAATATCTTCTACAGAAATTTCAAAACGTTCAAAACAGCTGTCCGGAGTAGCCGTATATTATGATGAACAGTGGACTCCAATACCTGCTTTATAACATCCGGTGTATATCGGTTTGGTCCATAATCAAACCCAAATCTTGTTCATTGTGCTACAATTGGTTGATATGCTCCGGTCGAATATACCTCTCTGACCTCGAATGTGTATTCATCCAATGTACACACTCGATATTCGAATTAACATGATTGCCACTGCTAATGTCATATGGTTGTACCATATATTCTCAATTTATATTAATGTTGTGGAGGATCAACAGGGATGTGGGATCCGAGCACTTGACAAGAACTGTTGATTGATAAGGTTACTATGGGAAATCAAGATTTGGCCATATGATTAACATTGATATATAGGTTTAGCATTTCGTGTCAATATGGGTAGAAAGGAGTAGTAATTTTAAAGTCGCATGCATATTTAACACGCAGTGTTGGGATCAAAATACTACACAAATGTTTAGCATAGATATTTTATGTGCATGAAATTATTATCAACATGGCTATCAAAAAAAGAAAGATATAGACCCAGGGTAGCCGAGGTGTGTCAGTTAACATCGCAATATAAGTTCTGCTTAAATCAAATAATGATGGCATGCCTTAAATAACATAATCTTTTTCTTCGAATGATCTGTTTGACGTTTATTCTATGCTGGGCTGCGAGACTTTCTCTACAGAACAAAATAGGCAGTATTTGATGCATATATTAAATGCGACTCTTAATGACTTGAAGTGCAAACTTATATACAAAATACGACTAAAGAGAAACAATGCCAGATTTATTTATAGCTATAATGAATCAAAGGATACGAATAGCGTTCACTTGACCAGAGATGTCAATGCTAGTGCATTGCATATGTCCTTGACGCATTCCAACATAACATGTTTCTTCTCCAATGTCTGCTTTTACCGTATGTGATTTTTAAGTGCAAATACAAGCCCATTTCGTAGGTAAGAATTTTGTAAAACATTGTGAATTGAAGATCATGATGCCATTCATGAAACGTTTTTTTTGATATATTATCAATAATTTAGCCCATCTGTCTACTGCTAGGTTACTATACCGGTCAATCCTGCTTCCCAAGGTTGATAATGATTGGCCGGTTGGGCGGCTAAAATCAACTCATCAATTAAACATGCAAAACTATGCCTGGCCACATCTGTCTACATTTCGTACACATACTGATATTAATCGTGGATGTTAAGCTAACATTCGGAGAAGGATTCGTTTTGGTTGAATGGAATGTAGGTTATATTTCAGAAGCAAATCGTTTGTTTGATGACTTGTAAATCCACGTGAAATGTTACAACCCTCTATCCTTTGGCCAATATTAATTTCAGGAATTTATGTCCGTTACAATTTCTTGCAATGTTGACTATATTGTACGCAGGTCGCTTTCGGAATGATGTGAATGCCGCACAATTGCACATTTTAATGACCAAGTGACATTAGACTCACACCCTACACAAGAGTATTAACACATATTTTGGGGTTTGATGAATCGCCATATTTGGCCTCCTTTTCTTCTAGCCAACTATTCATACTTACCTGGGGCCCCGAGTGGCCGAGTGGTTTAAAGCGCTTTCCGTTACGGATCACTGACGTCTCAACTCTGTCTGCGTAGGTTCGAGTCTAAGTTTCGGCTAATGTAGTTATGTGAAAAAGTAGCATCTCGTGGGATGGTAGTTCTTTCCGGGGGTTTTCCCGGGTTCTTACTCCACCAATAATACGGGCCGCAATATATAGCCAATCGTGTGCTGAAAAATGAGGTTAAACCATAAAACAACAACAATCATATTTACCTATCTACTTACGGTAGACCTAATATTGGAGGTGCTCATGTCGCAAGTCATTTACAAGATCAATACAAGTCCAGAACACCTAATTTACAAAATACATTTAATTAGTGAACAATAATAAATTAAACATATCGCACCATAACCTTATGATAATACATTTGACCTGTGCAATTTAAGATATTATCTCATGCCACTTTACACATTTAGACAAAATTTTGTCAAAAATTGAGTTTTTATCACAAAGTCTGACATTATCTATTAAACAATATATGCAAAGAAAACATTTTTGTATGACAAACTAATAGTGTTATTACAAATTAGTTATGTGACGGCATTACGAAAAAAAGCAGTTTACATTATGAGTTATGGCTTATTTTCGGACAGATATTCAATCGTATGTAACCTCAAGTGCGTTTTCTCTCTGCTTACCGACTTAGCATCATAACATCATCAACATGTAAACAAGGTTTCGGGCATTATGAAGCAATTCATCATAGGTAAGAAAACACGATTCTGACAAAATAAACATACTTGAGAAAAATTGAGATTTTAATAAAATGTGATTCCAAAGTAAGTACTTTCTGACCTATAGGATAGATACAGACCGAACATGTTGCTAATAGCAAAGGCTTTATTCGTATTCGTAAGACTATATCAAGAACGCAAATGTGACCATGGTTGTGGCTGGGTTGGTTAACTGGATGTCTGAGGTTGAACATATTAATCGACGTTTTATGTGTTTGTGTGTCCAGTACAGTCATAGTAAAAGCTCAAATCTCTTAGAATAATCACGTTCCCACTTATCGAAGTTTTAAATTCCAGAAGATTAGGTAACTGCTCGAAATTGAGATATTCAGTCAGCATGTTTGCTTTTTTTCTACCAAGAAGAGGGCAGTAGAGGCAGAACAAAAGGAGTAAACATTCGTCCAATGTGAATGTGGTTTGGACTCTTTCAAACGATGTGTGGAATACATTGATTGATGTGGTGAGGTAATGACGTTTGATCATGAATTTATTTGCTATGACAGCAATACCACCAGCGTGAAATTGGCGGGTAACGGCTAGCTGCAGTAACCGGTGGGTGTCCGATCCGCGAACTGGTTTTAGTCATGTTTCAGCCAGGAATAATACGTCGATATTTGAATCGTTGATAAAACTATGTCCGTGCACTTTTGCGATGGTCCTATTGACTGGGCATTGAATCACACAGTGGTATCTACTTGATGTTTGACACAAAAGTTGATTTTTTATGGATGTGAATCAGGAATGGAGATAATTAGAATTTGTGTTCCAGTTCTACGCCTGCCATTTATACAACGTTTATTTTGTCGACTTCCTTTTATATTTAAGTAATGATGGACATATTCACAGTTCGTTTAGTCTTGCGTGCAAAGCTGTCATTTAAAACCATAACTATGGGTCCATCATACTTTAAAAGGTTTGACAGGCGATAACGAGATTGCGGTTTAATTTTTACAACAAAGGAAGTTGTAGCTGTCGAGCAGGAAATCTTGAACACATATATTTTTTCATGTTTTCAAAACAAGACATAGACTATAAAATACAACTAACATATGCAAACTGTAAATGTCTCATTCTTGGAAAATGTTCTACTGATTGTTATGACAGGTACTTCTTATTCCTAATTTTAAGTCATATCTTTACAGGTATTGGCCCATCCATCCTGCACTATGTCCAACGTGGTCCACACTGCCATCCTACTGCCAGTTACGACGGTAAAATCTACTTTTGGATAGACTTGTTCTCTAACTATATTTCTATCTATATCTCTATATCTGTAACGCAGCTTTTCGTTTGGTCGGTTTGATTTACTTGGTATCATTCTCCAACATGTTTCACACCTTGATCCCGCTACCAGTTACAAAGTTACAAACTGCTTTTGGATGGACCATGCAGATAACAGTTCTCTTTCGGTCTATCTATATTTATCTCCATCCATCGCGCTCATATCGTTTCTTTTAGTAGGTCATTTTCACATATTATTATTATCCTTTAGTCTGGAGACATCATCAGATGATCGGGTGACACAAGCCAAAAATCATATATAGATAGAGAGATGGATGGTTGGATGGATGGATAGATAGATAGATAGATAGATAGATAGATAGATAGATAGATAGATAGATAGATAGATAGATAGATATATAGATAGATAGATATAATAACAGCGTACACGTTTCCAAAATATTGCGTTTAACATCAGCAAAAAAAATTGGACAACTATATAGTCACTACATCATGTGATATATAGTTGGCAACATCTACCTACTTGAGACCAGCTGAGTGCATTTCTCCAATATAATGATGCTATCACTATAATAAAATTCCAGTGTCACTTCTCCAACATAGTCCGTAGGCAAACATTTTTGCCTAATTATATATGTTAGTATGCTTTCCATTTGAAAAGTTCATGTACGTGTTCCGTATAAATTTCCTACTTAATACTACCGTGATGTAATCTAACTATTCTAACGTTCACACCATTCATATTGTCATAGGACCCACCATATTAAGGTGCAACCTGTATCACACTACAGTTTATACCATAAATAGACATGTTCGTATGTATATGATCAAGGCGAACAAAGAGATATAATACGCGAGCGGCAATCGTATATATGTCATCTGTGGCGGTCTTTACCTAGCCGTATTTCACAGAAAATCGGCACCAATCACGGCTACATTAACAATATCCTCTTTCTTGATGATACAACCTGATTTGAACCAATTTTAAATTTAATACAATTATATTGCGGGCTGTGCAAGGTTTTTGAACAAAAGCTAAACTGAAAGGTTACCACGGGAAGTATGAATTGGTCGGCTTTGGCCTTCAAGTGAGTGCGGAAAGTTAATGCTCCGAAGTATCCCTATACGTGCTATGCAGAGAGCGATGAAATCGAAGGAAAAGAGGGCATCGTGTGGGCCATAGGTCTCATTGGGGACAATAGTTTCTCTTATATTGTGGGAAAGACGGAAAGAGATGAAAGTAGCTATGCGCAGAAATTGAGAAGAGGTTTCGTGAGTGCCAACATAAATACCTCTCCTCTAACTAAATAACTAAATTATGTATCCGTTTCTTTAAAATAAATGTCAGTTGCTTACGGTCTATCAGCTTCGTGCTTGAAGTAAGGTGAATTCACATCGTCATGCTTTTATGTAATAATCCCATGAAAATATAACATATTCGGGACTATAACCTTAGTATGGAAGCAGCCATAATCTCGGCATCGCTATCTACACATTTACTCTTATTCTGTGCTGTTCCAACGGAGTTTATATTGACTCCATCCATACAATCTCAAAAACCTTGGCAAAGCCATCATCAAAGATATTAATGTCATAATTGAACAAAACGCGTTGTCGACTATTTGCAATTTTGATGCCTGGAGAGCATACAAAGATAACTGAAAGTAATATATAGAGAGGAAAGACACAGACTACCGGGGAATAACAATAACAAGGCCGATTTATATATTGACACTGGAAAAGAGAGAGAGAGAGAGAGAGAGAGAGAGAGAGAGAGAGAGAGAGAGAGAGAGAGTGAGAGAAAGAGAGAGATAGATAGATAGATAGATAGATATATAGATAGATAGATAGATATCGTGTTCCGAGTATCGCTGGCAATGCAACCCAGGGTTTTATGTCGCTGTTATATACATTTTCAGACACATTTTGCGACATCTTACCCATGCGATTCACATAGCAGAATTTTGGAAGTTTCCAGGACCATGCCAATTACAAAGTCAAGGATCTAGACTGAGAATGGTTGCTTGAGTTAAACAGACTAAAGGCCTCTGGATATGATTGATTGCGCTAAATAGACTAAAACAAGCCGTTAACTGATCCGAATAGTTACCAATTAACTTCAGGCGCCGTTATTTCAAATATAGAGCATTATAATCCACTGTGGGAGTGATTCTTGCACGTGGGTTTCGTGGCCAAGACCCAATCAGCTATACATGCCTAAATGAAGAACTGAAATCGTCCAGCCAGCCATCGTGGCACTTTCATACATTAGGGCCAGTGGGAGTGAACGATATTTTCTGTCCATTTTGGGATGTTATACTCGGAAGAAAGAACAATCTTGTTCGTCCCTCGTCTACGTTCTGCTAGCGTATACACAAAATTGTTCTGCTCCAGACAATGTCGAGAACATCAAACGTCTTAATATCTTCTTTAATGATGCATGCAGTAATAAAGGATAGATTTATAATTTGCAATCTTACTCTTGCTAGCTTCAGTTTTTGGGTAAAATTGAGTTGTACCTATAAGAACTACCATAGATACATAATACAAATTATGCACACAACTTACCGCATTATTGTTAATTATGCATAATATACAAACATTTTATTATTGTCTTTGAAACAGCAAACACCTATTGTGGTTAGTCAACCGAAACCAAGACACGATGACTGTCAATGGTATCATGTTCTATTGTGGGTGTGCTGCTGCCTGTGTTTTCCATTGCCGACCCTGTGCGTGTTATGCTGTATCAGCCTTTGCAGTGTAAGTATACTTGCATTCTTAGTCAGAAATATTGTAACGACAACGTATATGTTTTTTTACTTAAATGTAAATAAAATTTTATGTATATCAATTGAAATAGAATACGCTGTTGTGACTGTTCATTCTTTTTGGATACGTAGATTATAGTCATTGGTATAACTAAGTTCTTCTGACTTAATTGCTGTATAAACATTGATCATAATGAGAGTAACAAGTCTTTTAACAAAAATAACAGAAAATACAACAAACGCTAATATTACTACTTACTAATAATAGAACAAAGGATATCACTGCTAAAAATAGTACCGCTACTGCTGACTTTACATTCACTAATATTAGAAGCTACCACTATTACTACGGCATCTACAACTATTACAACTAGTACAACGATATTGCTGTTATCACTACTACTACCACAACTGCTAATCATACTGTTTATACAACTAACAACTATACTACTACTATTACGTTATTGCCAGTGCTCGTACTGTGTTACATTTATAACATCTATACAACTACTATTACTTTAATGCCAGTAATCGTTCTTCACCACTACTATTAGTACTTAATTACTACTAACTACTACCATACATTTAATATTACCACTCCTTAGAGTGCTAACGAAATTGATAAGGATTATACACACATTATCTGGAGAAATATATCGCAAGTCCACGAATCGATCTAATAGTCTCACAATGTTCAACACACACATATATATATATATATATATATATATATATATATATATATATATATATATATATATATATATATATATATATATATATATATAATACGTTTGGAGTTATATCGCTTTTTTACTAATTATACATTAATCACTCTCTAAATGCAAGAACATATTTATTGATTAACTCAATAATCATGTAAAATTGTATTCATTAAGTGAGCTTTAGATTGTCACTTTCTAGTCTTTTAATGAATGTATTTATACAGGACGACAACGGTCAAGACTGTGATGACACATGCAGGCTGTGGACGATTTCGAACTGTACAGTGCAGTGTCCATGCTGTTCCAATGATTAACAATCAATGTGCCAAATAGTCGCTAATGCTCCAGTCTTGAAACCTATCCACAGCGTTTAAAATTACTATTGATAAAAACCAGTAAGTCATGTTAGGATATATTATATAGTATTGCAAATGCATTTAAATAAACACATATAATATTGTAAATGACGAACAACAATGAATAAACAGAAACAATCGTCTCTCTTGTTGCGGAATGCTTATATCGTATTAGAATACTGTTTCACACACACATACTACATGTTGAAATATGATTATACAGTGGGTGTGACATGAAGGACATGAGATGTTCGCATATCAATGTTCATAATTTATACATTATAATCACCATTAGTTTTCGTGATCTTCCAATGATTAAAATGATATGTGCCCAATTTTCGCTAAGGATCCAGTCTTGAAACCTTTCTATAGCGTTTAAAATTATCATTGAGAAAAACCAGTCGTCCATGCCTGTATAAAAAGCAACAATCTTCGTAAATTAGGATATATATATATATATATATATATATATATATATATATATATATATATATATATATATATATATATATATATATATATATATATAAGTCTAACATTTATATTTGTAATTTATTTAATTTCATGTAGACTGTTGTTACTTGATTTTATGATGCCTTAATACTAGCAACTGTAAGAACATATATTTTAAACAGTCTTAAGTGATGTGTTACCAAACACCAAGCACACCTGAAGATGAAAGCAACATTACGTTAAGTATACATTTTGTTGGATTGGTATCCTTCTACTGTTTTGTTCCTAATCTAGCATGTACCAACGTTGTTTTACTAAACAGAGCTTTGTTACTATTATCATAGGTAAGATTAATAAAGATTATATGGCTTGTTACCCTCTTCTCATGTTTCTGTTTTTCTGACCGACCATGTAACGATTAATCATAATTTGGTCACATGTAACTAAGCTATGAGTCAAAATACGGTTTGCCTTGAGAATACATTTGCTAGAAATGTACGAAATAGAGCTTGCACAGAAATGCGATTCATGACCATGGCCATCACAGAATATGAACAGCTTTCTAATGGGAGTCGTCAGAGTGAACACCCCTTATATAACCAGTACAGGATATAGGATTTTTACAAACATCATTCATGTTGTACTCGGTCCCCTGTTCCAACGCTGAGTAACTAGGAGTTCTCACCTACTTAAGCCCAAGACTAATGTTCGTCTAATTTGTTAACGGTGTGTGGAGTTATTCATTTATATATGGAAACGATTGTTAACGTCGTAATATCTGAGTCGCTAGAGCAAGGTCTTGTATCGTTTGTCTGTAATTTGTAAACATTGCAATGGTTACAGTATTTTGCCACATCACTGCATACTAATTATTCACTGTGTATAATATCAAAATAAAAAGTAATAATAAGTTTGACAATGTATTCGTTTTATGTACAGGCGTTTGTTTATAGCCCGAGGAGACACGTAAATGACCAAGGAATGACATTGCAACGTGAACGTTGTTCGAGTTCAGCATCAGGGAAGAAATAATAATAAACTACATAATTGTTGCTGCAGGCCACTTCCAGTGACTTCATTATATATTATATATAGAAATAAAACATAATTATAGTCAAAAGATATACAAATGCATACTTTACATACATAATGAAGCTCAAGTGCTTGAACTTTTGGGCTCCGACCGCCACCACACAGAGAAGACTCGCCAGATCAAGCGCTCTCTGTGTAGCCCAAAAGGAAAAAAAAAGGGGGGGGATATATCTGCATCAAGCCAACAGCAAAGATGGAAGGAAATTTACGCATAATGTTATAAGAAAAGAACTCTGCAAAAAATCAGCCAACATAGTCAAACATTTAAATACAGATATAAAGTAGAAACATTCTTGTTTTTTTTTTTTTTTTTTTTTTTACAAAATCACAAGAAATTAAAGAAAAACAAAAACATGTATCAGTATACAGTTTAATTTAAAACATTTAAGCATAACAACCATATATTTCATATGTACAAGTATACATTAAAGTCCAATTTGTGTATCCCCAATGTTAAGTGCAGTGCTCTTCAATGAACCCATATGAAGAGCAGCAACTGGTCACATAAGGACCACGGAAAGTGAAATGCTCTCCAGTGAACCCATATAAAGAGCAGTAACCGTAAGATGTGGACAGCTGTATTCATTGCTATGTGCACCCACGAGACCTGATTGGAAGAACAACAATCAGAAAACAGAACCCGCGGGAAGTGATTTAAATCTATATTCCTAAATTAGAATATAAAGTAAAAACAAAGTAAACATAAAACAACCTAACCATCCTATAGAAAAATAAACAGATAACGCCGTATTGTGCACCCCACACTGTGAAAAGAAGATATTATATATCGGATGGGGCATTGGTCTTGTAACTTTTGGGGCACGATCCTTAAGCGAAAAATGTGACCATTGGAGTGTTTGTAATTTGCAAAGTAAACCACTAAACCGCTGTCATTGATAAGAACCTGAGAGAATTGAAGCCAGTCAGGATTGCTGCAACCCGTCTGTCTAACAGAAATTTCCCTAACCCGACGAAAAGCATGAACTGCCAGAAGAAACATAGATTAAAAAAAAGCCGCACGAAAAGCATTGTGGGTAAATGTTGGCAGGACTAGCACGAGTTTGTTTAACATACATTTATCAATTGATAGTCTAGCATCTGTTTGTGGTAAATGTTTATGAATCGTTTGTAGTAGTTTTTGAATAAGAATGGAATTGGTTGGGTCAGGAATATTTTTTAGTTTGCGCACATAACCAATAGCCGATACATATGTAGATATGGTTGACGGTACGTAGTGTTTTTCAAAAAGGTACGGGTTTGGTTTCTGTCGGCAGCCTTGTAGCAGTTCATGACATGTTGCAAGTTTGTCAAGCGGTAGACGCACTTCCATTATCTCTGAATCCAATTCATAACTCAAGAAAGTCAATGCAGGGGCAGGGAGGAAGGTTGTTTCCTCTGCCATAGGAATGCCAATGTCTTTACAGAGTCGTAAGAAGTCGTTGAGTTTCTGTAAACATCCATCGTAAGTACTATCTAATATGGGAAAATCATCCAGTATGTGAATCATGTGATGTATCCCCAATTTATTGTTGGCTATCCAGTGCAAGGCCCTACTAAAAGTTTCAAAAATACTACAACTCTGACTGCACCACACTGGTAAACATTTATCAAAATAGAACTTGTTTTTCCATTGACAGCCAAGCAGGTGATATTGGGAAGGCATGACCGGTATGATTTGAAAAACATTGGCTATATCAGTTTTGGCCATATGACACCCTTTTCTTAACTGTTTAATAAAAGATACAGCATACTGGAGTGACAACTGTTCTGAAAGAATATTATCGTTGACCGAGTGTCCTAGCGGGTGTGACAAGTGATGAATGAGAGACGGTAAGTGCCACTAGTCTTATACTCAATCATTTCTAAGTGAAACAGATCCCCCTGGGATATCTAACTCCTGAGGAATTTTGATGTTGAAATTGTGCAATTCCTTGCACATCTACAACCGACTGCAGGTACAACTCTAAGTGTGTTGTGCCCCATTCGGCTTCATGGCGACTGACCAGTTGTCAGAACTGTTCGTCATAGTAACGCCAGTTAGCCTTTTTGTTGTGAAGAGTCAAGACTGTCTCCATATGTTGAGACAAACCCGCAATAGATGCAGAGTTAGTTCCGGCGAGAATTGCCACAAAGCTATTCCAAGCGAATAGCCATTGGTGTAGAGAAAGAGGTGTTTTCTTCTGACTAGGGACCAATCTAATTTTGGGGGTATCGTGATTGGTGTCAATCTGCATTTTGAATGTCTCCTCACTCCTATCAGGGAGAAGCAGGGAAAAATCAAGGTATTGATCTTCTAAAATGAGCTCCTTGACCTTAACAGGGATAGCAGATGTTAGTTGGGTGGAGGCACTAACAAATTTAGACTGGTTAATACACAGCTCTGCTGACTGAATGTGATTATTTATAGGGGTGCACAAAGCAGCATTACCTAACCCTGTATTCCCCACCAATGCAAATGTTGCGATATCGACGGCCTGGTTGACCACCTCGTGATTCCCCAGCTGTGACGCAGATGCCGCCGGTGATAGATTCCCAAAGTTTAGGCGCCCATATCGAGTAAATTAATGTTGGAAATGAAATGACAATGCAAAGATATGTAACGAGAACCAAATACCGACATTAAATATATAAATACATAATGTAGTGAGAACTCATGATTTCAATCGTGTAATCTACTTTCGCAAATACCATTGCCCTTGTTCGACAAATTCACGCCGTATGCCCGGAATATATCCCTGCAATTCTCGCCGTCGACGGGAAAAGGAAATTTACCATTGTGTTCCCAGAATGTAATGTATGGATAAGAATTTGACTTCTGTCCGCTAAATTTCATTCACTGATCGTGCAACATCGCAATAGCTATAAGGTGTATAACTGCTAATTATGAAACGTGGAAGCATCTGACTTAAAATAATTTGGTGGACGTGGTACTCGCGATGTAATTGAGAGGCGAGTGAAATAAGTTTGAAGGCTAGTGCGTGATGGTCAGTATCATTTTCTGCCAGAAGGAACACAACAATATCGGGGTAAAGAAAATAAAGTGAGAACATGCAGAAATTCCTCCATTTCTCCACCGTTCCACCTGCAACTCCGCTTAACCTCACAGAAAAGACGTTTCCCAAATTAAAATCCAGTGCAAGACGATAGTCAGTGCCGGAGGCAAAATAAAGAGATTGCCATGTACAAATAGAATGGTCCGTAATTAGAGCAAGAGGCATATTACAAATAAGATAAAATTAAATGACAAAAGAATAAATAAATTTGTACTCACATATAGAAAAGCACAAAAAGCTGCAAAGCAAAAATTGGTTGGTTGTATAGGGGCGGAGGTGGGACTTTAAATTCCGCTTAAAATATTTCCCTGGAACCAGGATAGCGTCTCTACAGCTTTGCAGTTAAGTTGAAAATGACGCTGATTACAATTCAAGTAACTGTGCGCGGTTGCAGGCCCTGACTCGAACCCATGTGACCAACAGGGGGAAATTCGATTGACCCTTCTCTGCCCAGCTCTTTGTTCCCACGTAAAACTGTAAAATCTAGACCCAACCTCATCACGCCACCCATAAATGTACTTACGCAGGCGTAAGTAGTTTTATGTACTTGTAATGAGGAAGATTGACATTGAATACGTTTGATCTCTTAATATGAATATGAATACTTCAAAACAGACAACATATTTAACTACCAAAAACGGAAACAAAAGATAATGTACAGAACACACTACATCTAATGCATCAATACTAACTACGTCTGGCATCGGCCGTAGCCTCGAGATTCGTAACTATCAGAAGCGTAGTCAGATGCCAATGAGGACATTAATTTAATATTAGCTGATGGTACTACAAATGTATGGTTGTGGTTAATCTACTTGTAACTGACAAGGTTTGTTTGCACTTAAACATTAATCGTAGTTAAACTCTAATTTCGATTTATAAACGGATTCTTTAATTAATATAAACATAGCAAAAAGCTTTATTGAGATTGATGCGGGTACCAAAATAATTTCTATATTTTGACATATGTATTGATTTATTGTCGTTATTAAAATCAAGGTGACAGTGACAATCACCCGTTGCGTCACAGTAACAAGATCTTGCAGGCCACTGCATGTGTCAGAGTTATAACAGTGAAAATAAAGCCACGAAAGTACCTGTTTATTTCATTTGTGAAATGTTGAGTCCTTATTAAAAGAATTACCTACTGTGTTGTCAGTTTGCTATCAAATGTTTCTTCCGATGTTATATTGTCATATACAGTCTTAGTCCACGAAACTTCCGTCATCTCTTAATTCAGGATCAATAAGTTTAATAACAAGATCATACGTGATTTTCACTGGTATAATGTGACGGTTGACGTTTCAACATAACTGCAAATAATGTCAAAACACTCCGATAATTAGGAGTATTAATTCAGCAGATACATAGGGCACATATTCCTGCATTTGGTATACCAATCAGTTATCTAACTTATCTAACAGTTATCTAACCAATCAGGTATCTAACGTATTTTAACCTTAGACCGGTAATACGTCATTGTCAACCATAAGTATGTGTGCACACGATTTACAGATGCAGCTCGTTCGAGAAAGAATACAGTAAAAGTCATGCTAAATGTTGTCTTACAACGTTTAACATTTCCGAAACTATTTATGGAATGTTTCATTAATTAAGTCATAAATTACCTATCCAACTGTTTTTTGCCATTGTCTCTAAAAAACTATGGATCTTTAGAAAGATTTCAACCGACCATGAAAAACACTATTCAATATTAGACATGATTTGGTACATCGTGTTTATTTGGGTTGTCTGGTGCCACGGAATCAATGCAATATTGTTAAATCTTTAGTACTGTGCTATGACCACTGAAGTTATTTAAACATAAACTGATTTTAAATATCAACAACATAATGACCTAATAATGTTTCCTAACTTAAATATTTTCAATATTTTTGTATTTTGTTAATTTTATGGATTTCGTGTCTTGCTTTTTCTGTAGTCATATCATTATATATGTTGTAAAGTAATTAGATTTTCAAACAATTACGCGTCATATAAATTCCTCATTATTATAATTATTATTATCGTAGTAGTATTAGTTGCTTCACAACAAGGCACATATTGAGGCATATAACATTAATATATTGATCGGTAAAGTCGCTGAGGTATGCGATATGGATAAAACAAGACCATCTTTTTTATTTCGTACTTGTTTGTTCATCTATTTACATAGTTCGATTTAGACTGCCAATAAACAGATTAATTGATATATAATGTGTCCAAATCTGTGGTTGTATACGAAGGCTAAGACATATTTACATATATGCAAAACATAAAGATTAGGGGAGACAATCGAAGACATATTTAGCAGGACACCAATAGAATGTATATAATGCTAGATAGCGTATGTTATATAAAGGTATCTTGAGTATTATCGCATATTAATGCGGCAAAGACAGAACAATGTATGAATATTGGCACGTATCAATATATCGACGCTTAGCTGAACCCTACTAATTAAACAATACATCTTTTTATTTTGCATATTTAATGGTATTTAAATATTTTGACTACCAATACACATGTATGTCGATATTAAATGTTTCCAAATATATCGTTATGAACGATGTGTTAGACTTACTTATCCATACGGAAAACGTATGCAAAGAGACAATGACAGACAATATTTACCATGATAGTTACCCATTGGGGTTCAGGGTTGTATAATAGGTCCGACGTGCCTCAATACATGTCGTAAGATGCGACTAAGTAGAGGCAACCTGTTTGCGGCGGGTTGTGACTTGTGTCTGGGGAGAAAAGGATCCTGGTAGTTGAGCGGAGGCTTTTCCAATGCAATGCACTGCTTTGGTCTCTACTTCTCTTAGACGGGTGGTCGGGATGGACCCGTTCTCGACAAATCGCCGACGCCGACCCATAGTAAGTCTGTTTTTACTTGCTCGCTTTCTCTATAATTCTTGTATCTACTGATACCACCGTTGTCCATATATTTTATCCCGTTAACGCTTCCTTGTCCAAGTTATAGATGACTTCCTAGAAGGGGGTCGCTTAACTGGTCAATCGGGAGGTAATGTTAGTGACCCTAGATGGAGACTTCAAGAGTAAATCATAAGTACTTTAATCTACTGAGTATAGCACCTGTGTATCCTGGTACTTGATAAGTGTCCGCTCCTCGGGCTCCATGATGGTCGGGGAGCATGGGTGCTGAAGTTTAAAAACATACAACAAACGTATCAAACCACTTTCTGACTCTGACGACGAACCAAGTGGCGTGGAATCATTTCCACGCTTCATGGTTATTCAATATAAATATGACTCAAACTCCCTGACTGCACTATCTCCGTTTGTTATTGAACAAACATTAAGGATCTATTGGCACACCAAAAACGTGTCAAACAATTAACATCGGGTTGCCTTCTTCTTGAGTGTGAGCGAACATATTGTCAAACAGACAATATCATGGAAATGAATACATTCTTCGATATACCAGTGAATTCATTCGCTCACACTACACTCAGTACGTCCATAGCCATAATGCGCTGTCGTGATCTGGCTGGGGGCAACGACACATGTATCATCAAATGGATGAAATCCAGTAGATTTCACTGGATTTTGTAAAATACGTATCAAACGTAATAACAATATGCAGGATACAAACACATTTGTACTCACCTTCTGCAAACCAACAGCACCCAAAGTAGTCAAAGTTGGTCTTTTGCAATAACTAGCTGAGATATACATTGCAAACCCCCTTCGATGCTATAAGTCTTTTTATGGTTTAACGCCATTTTTCAGCACAATATAAGCTATACATGGCGGCCAGTATTATATAAGTGTAATGCTATAAGTGTAAAACGAATGACCATCATGAACAAAGGAACAACGCATCAGAAAACTGGTTGCGCGTTGTGTCAACTGTGGCAAGGAACATCATGCCAATTCCAAGGATGAAAAATACTTGGAAAAAGGAGAAGGGGATTCAGAAGTTAAAGATCGCATCACACATTCCTTATCTAGAGGCCAGAAAAGTTGTATAGGCAAAAACATTTCATCTTGGTATATACTTATCCACTGTCGTGAAACACAATACGAAAACCGCGAACGACGCACTGCCACATTTGGATATACCCGATTACAATCACAGACTGTACTCAAACAACTTTCATTAACACCCATCCACCGACATCATCAATCAATAAACATATATCACAAGCAAATAAGTATCAAAAGAGGTCAGATGATCCAATCAAACGATACAACACGTTTGGAGACATTGATAACATGGGTAGGAAAGAAACTGCTGTATGTACTCAAGGTTGCTCCAAACCAGTCAACAACAAATACACCCTCGAACTCCATCCAGACAAAAATCCACAATACTTGCTTTCGCAAATGGTCTAATCTAGCTCCATAATCTCCAGCATAACCTGATAATGAAGAAAGTCATCATACAATGGACATGTCGATGACTTAAAGCTAACTATAATGATATTGTTCTGTTTGTAAATAATTACGATTCTGCAGTACTATATTTACAGAAAACATCCTTGAATGAGAACGATAACATTACTTTAAAATAATATTCCCTGTTAAACACATACTTTCAAAACGCTAACAGGGCCTTAAGAGTAGTTTCTGTTGTTGTGAACAATAGAGCCCCTCACAGAGTCATCCCTTTAAACCAAAAGGTACATACCATTCCATTAAGCGTCACGCCACATCGAGTGATTATGTTTGGCTCTATTTACCTACCACTAAATACCAACCTAATAAAAACGACTTAGACAATCATAATTAACAACTTTCCGCTCCCATTGTTGTAAGTGGGGATCAAAGCACATGCATACAATAGAAAAACAACTACAACAATATATAAACAAGATCCAAAATGTGACTGGTACTAACTGTTTCAAATTTTCAAACTCGAAAACAGTATTCATTCAATTGTGTCAATTATACAATTTCATGCTGACCCTAAACTCACGCCGGACTGAACGACTATTCCAGTTGTTTAGGATGCAAATGTTTTGGGTATTATCTTCGACAGAAAAATTACTTTTATTCCACACATAAAGAATGTGAAAGCTAAATGCTTCAAATCTTTAGAAATATTTAAAGTAGTTGTGCGCACTGAATTGAGTGCCGCTAAAAAGTCATCCTCAATGTGTATATAACATTTATACGCTCAAACTAAACAATAGATGTGTTGTTTATGGTTCAGCTAGGAAGTCATATTTTAAAAATGGATGCCCAATTCGAGATCTGGGAATAAGACTTGCTCTGTAAGCATTTAATACATCTCCATGCGATAGCCTTCTCGCGGAAGCGAATGAACTACATTTGTCACATCACAATAAATACTTTCTGCACAGTACGCTATGAAATTAAGATCAAACCGTCTAAAGAATGCATATTCGGCTGTTTTCCAACGCAAATACAAAACGTTAAATGAGAACAAATTAATTGCCATACCTTCTTATGACATCAATATATCACCCAGATTTGACTGTAGCAAAACTCATCATTCTGGAACTCAGAAAATGTTTGTCTCGGAAACACGATGGGAAAAAATCTAAGACAAACACTTCCGTCTTCCAGAACTCTTATCATGAACTCCTCACATAATTTAGACACTACACTAGAACTTGTACGGATGGATCAAAGGATGAATAAAAGGCTGCTGCAGCCTTCGTTAGTGCCAAACACATAACACAAGTAAGTTTGCTAAATGATGCGTACCTTGCTCTGAAATTTATTGAAACAAAAATGTATTTTAAACAGCATTATTTTATGTGACTCGCTATCAGTGATTCAGTCTCTAGACAAAAGAAAACCGGACAACCCATTATAATTCAAACTTCTCGTCAAGAATACTGACCTTGGTACCAGTTACAATATAATATAATGTTGGTTTTAAACCTAGTATCAAAGAGTCCTTACGCCAGATGTTACACGCCACGATGAATAATGCCGTGAATAACAAACTTCACACCATCAAACCAACCAGACGTAAGAAAGAGGTAGTGACTGCAAGAATTAGAATCGTTCTAACGTACATAACCCACTTCCACATACGAAAAGATAAAGATCCAACATAACGTGTTACTTGCAATGAACCATTCACTGTTGAGCACTTTGGAACCTACACCTGATAAGTATTATAATGCGTATGATATGAAAGAATCTTTTGATAATTATACATCTCATTTCTACTTTAGAGTTCCATAATAAAGAAAACCATTATTTTACAATATATAACTTGTATACCATCACCTAGAGCATTTTGATGGAAATTTATACGAGCCCTTACTACCAACATATTTTCATCTGTCTTCACTAACTTATATCATTTAATCTCCCGTTGATTGGGTAGCTTGCTATTGTATTATTACTAACATCTTACCATTTTACTTAGAACTAATTGGTTGTTGATATCGCTGTTCGATATTAAACGTTTTGGTATTTTTCAACATGTATACATACAAACTGTCGATAATAGCCTAAATTTGCTGGTGCTCCGTTAAAAAAACAAACTAGGCAAACCATGAACATAACTCTCAAACGTCTTATTCAGAAGCGCTATTGAGGAACGATGCCCTATTTATAATTTTGCATTTGTGTGTAAATCAAATTAAAGTAATCGATATAGACCGCCGTGATACATACAAATTAATATATATTTTGATCCAAATCTGTGGTTGTGGACGAAAGGGTAATACAAAAACGTTACGTTATGTTTGATATTCATGCGTCATCCCACGATGCCTGCCACTTCTGGCGCTATGTACAAAACAGACAAATGAATACCTATTGAACACGATATCCGGGCATATTATATCGTGTTAAAAATGTTTGACGCTTTGTTTTGTAGCACATTTATTATAACCACTTACGTGGTAGAATTACATCAAGTCGCGAAAACAGGACTTTTCCATATATGTATGTATATATATATATATATATATATATATATATATATATATATATATATATATATATATATATATATATATATATATATATATATATATATATATATATATCGGAACATTTGTTTAGGTAGGCGATATTGAGGAAACAAAAAAATCTTTTTTTATTGCATTTTTAAGCAATTGTTTGTATATATTTTATATTTAGACTGCAAATAAATATAAAAAATGATATTATATTTAGTCGAATAGGTCGATACGTTCCTTGTGTAAGACCAATGTACCTATATAGAAAATGTATGCAATGAATTTCTTTCAGACAAAAGTAGACTTATTTAACATGCTACCTACACATTCGATATACTGTTAGATAGCGTGGACTATATGCATTATATCGTGAGCATTATCACCACATCTAGAGCAGATATCATGAATATAACAGTGGTTGAAGTCGCTCCCTGAAACGATATTGAGGAAACTATTTATCGTTTTCATTTTACATTTGTATGCATATCCAATGGTTTATATATAGCATATATGTTGCGTGTCCACAGCAGCTCATACAAATGCGTTGATGTATGAAAGTGTAAAGGAAGGACAGTTCTGATTTGTGTCGGATTTCATCCACCCTGTGATTATCAAATTACAGTAATTGCATCTTCGGGCTTACCATAGAAGCATTTAATTACGGGATGAAAGAAATTTCAAATGTTGAACGCCAAGTTCAAAAATCACTGCAAATTTTTTTTTAAACTCGCGTCTATTTTTGCTTCTGAGAAGAAAACAATACTTCAATTTTTCTTTTGAATTTAGACGAACCGTTGCAATGCATCAATAAGTTACTGCTTTAAAAAAAGATCTTACTCCTGGATTAAATTTTCAACGGACTAGTTGCATTGCAGCTCATCTCAAATAAATGTATTGTCTGTTCCTTAAAATGTATCCATGAACTTTCATATGTTGAAACTTTGAGCAGACACACCAAATACTGCCAGGACGTGCATCACATTGAAAGGCCAGGTCAGAGCAGCTACGGTGATCTTCTGACATAACGGATATCAATTTTTAATTAATGTTATAATCAATACTGGTTCATAAGATAAGTTACAAAAGGTTCGAGAACCAGCATGTGATTCAAATAAATCTCCAAGAACTAACGTTAATGATCGCGTTCCAAAAGTGGTCCCTCTTATGTGTTTGTCTGCTCTTCTGATGTAGGGAATTCGAAACAAACCCAAATGTTGGTCAATGCGTTCAACGAGATGTTTATGTAAACTAGAGAAAATATCCTCAATTAAAATCTGAGAATAACAGGAAGCTGATCTTAGAAAGCAGACAAATGATTTGATTTGTGGTGATAGTTTTACCTCAACTACGAATACTGGTGAAATATGGTACAATATAATTTTTCTTTAGTGGAAACTAACGAGGTGCTACTCGTGTCATTTTCAAACTCCATTTTATGATGAGATCCTTTATTCCAATTATCCATTATTGATTCGACTCTTGGAGACTTAGAAATAACTAACTAACAGAACCTAACCCATTATGAGAAAACTAATTGTATTAAAGAATTTATATAAAAAAATATATGTTGTTCAAGTGTAGTGAAACATACTTTTAGTAATTCTATTCTGGTAAGTGATCGAAGATTGAATTAGGCAGAGGCAGTATGAATTTCAAAATATATCAAAGCTAATTCACAAGAAGAGAATTCTCTGAGAAGCAAAACAAACTAATGAAAAACAACATACATTTATTTTTTGGGCAAAGTTGAGGAGATTCTGCTGCTTTAAAACTATGATTTTATTCGGACCCAAGGCGAATATATTTTTGATGAGGAACACGAGTACTCTGAAAAAATTGATACTCTTGGACTGCATCCTCATTTGAATTTGATTACAGAAGGTCTTTTGACGGGATCTCATAGATGATGTTTATATTAATTATAAGCTGGAGGATGCATGTCATTATTCATCCCGCCGATGAGCCTGGTAGCAGGCTCGTACATTATCAATATTATAGTTATAATTTCTATTATCAAACCGTTAAGGTACGACTTCCACTTACATATTATCAAGAATAAGGATGATATTAATGGCACGTTTTTTGTTAATTACACGTATTCTTTCTGTCATCACATTATCGCTAATGATATTTATATCTTAGTTTTAACAGGTATTCCGTCCATGTATATATGATGGTTACAGTGTGGAAGTTTATAATCATATCCAGCATAACGGACTTCACTGAAAGTTTGATGAACGGTTCCATTGATATTGATAATAGAAAAGGCATATGAACAATTGCACATGTTAAAATGAAAACTTTTAATGATTACAATCACTTCAAAAATTTCACAAATTAATTTCATTTTTTGTATGATACGATACACATGTGCTATTATTTCTTCTCTTTACAAAGAAAAAAACAATGATTTATTTGATTACAGGATACAAATGTCATTCAATGATCGGGATCTATGTGAAAAATGGAAAAAATAATCTGTTGTCCATTCGTAGCATGTTGCAAGTGCGATTATATGTACTATCAACTGTGATTGTATGTATACAAAGTGTCTTAGCCATAATGAAAGCAATCATATTACTATGTAAACAATTGCATTTCAAGGATAATTAATCTAATTACTAGTTCCATATGAATCAAACAGTGTTCTTTGGTAACAGTTTAAAGAATATATAAATTGATTAATCCTAACAAATTGCAAAATTATATTAAATTTGAGATAATATTGAAAGAACCTCTGTTTTGCATGATTTCAAATTAACTGATTTCAAATACGTTTGAAACATTTTCAATGACATTATAAAGTAAATTGTAGAAAATAAAAACGGAGAAATATAATTTCAGTGGAATGTTCAACTGGAAATGGTAGAAAACAAATAAAATGAGCGAACACGGCCCTGGTTTGCTAAAATTAATGCCAAATGCACCTACTACACTTCCACGGCGTAATCACCTAACAGACTCTAATGTATTTATGTTAGTATTACTAGATCAAAACGCACAAGTAACAAATAACTGTTACCGTTCATGAACCTACTGTATCAATCACTCTTAAAATAAATACGACCTATTCTGCCATTGATAAATATCAATCATCAATACGATGTGTTTTAGAATGTTCAGACAAGGACGAACATAACCGAAATACACTATTTTCCAAATCAATAAGAAAATACTTATAACTGCTCCCAAATATGAACTAGACTTACATTATTTTTGTATAGATGTTGGTTCAAGTGCTTCGTAATTTATCAAAATGTATTTAATTGCAGATAGAATATGTGGTATACTCGAGTACACGGCGATATACTAAATCTGTCTTCTTTAATATTACAACACTACATCATGATACAAAGCAACACATCATTTAAACAATAAACTATCTAAACCAGGTACATCAATATTTTGTTTCTTAATATAATACTTAGTGCAAACGAAATCTTCCACGGAAATGAAATATTGATTAATTATCAAGAAGTATTATCATATAGGAAATTACTTATTTATCATTATATAATAACCTAAGTAGAATTACCAACGTTTATAGCACTGTTGTTTAAAACTGACCAACCTATATTATCACTTAATGCTCTTATTAATAGATAATTTCCATATATCGTTGTCATTGAGACAGATGGCACCACTAGTAGTCATTCCAAAACAAAGCAATTATTAGTACAGTGACGGTCGTCATATTTATGCATGAATTGTAAATATAACATGACTATTACAGTTACTCTAGTATCTGATGCAATTGATGGAAGCTATCACTCAAATCTTACAAAATCAATCATGCTCATCAAGGATATGTTCAATATATAATTACTACTCCAGTAAATCCTTACTATTTGATATTGGAAATAACTCTGAAAGCCAAATATAAATACAGAACACATATACTTTCTCTTAACCAACCTTGACGTCGTCAAGGACTGCGTTACCCGCGACACAAAATTTCATAAGTCTTATACATATGATACTCGTTTTTGTCTTCACATTCGTGAGATAATTCTGATATAATGTTCCTGATCGCGCTTGAGAGATCCGCATTTATTCACTTCCGCTTGTTTCACTGCAGAAGAGGATTGGAACATACCTTGTTGAATGAGCTTTAAGATTAGGTATTCTGCTGGTAGCGTATATCTATCTTTAAATTTGTTTTGTTGTAAGGATTTAGTTGCTCATCTATTTCTATACCGTCTCATCTTTTTTTATGCAGAAATAATTACATTAGTATTTTAGTAATTCATTAGATAGTAAATATACACACATTTAAAATACAAAACAAAATATTTACACAGCACAACCCCATGTGAACTCCTAGAGTGTTAAAGGTAATTATTGTAAAGTTCTGAAGATATGATCATATTTATATTGATATCACAATACTAACTTAATTTTGTAGACTGCAAAACATATAACTGTGTGTTATAAAGACTGGGCAACTTTCATTTTAATTGTCACAGGATGAAGCCAGGTTGGGACTGGATTAGTGACGACACCGAAAGCAGCTGGGTTAATAAGATGTTTATTTATAACGCAGTTTAAATATAAACTAATCTGACACCATTACAAACAAAATATAAGGAATATTCTAACATGGAATTATCAACAGCAAGTAACTCAACGAAGAAAACAAAAAGATGATTTTAACGAAAGCGAATTAAAACTAACGTGAATAACTTTTATACCCCGATCAAAAAATACAAGTATGTGCATGTATTTACAAATATCTATCACTCCTATAATGAGACTGAGATGTAAAAGCCTGTAATTTTGGTTATATCGTTCGTATAACGACTTATCAAGGTTAAGGCATGTATGTTACGATTTCATTGTTCTTGTTATGATTTAGCAATGTACAGGTGAAATTATGAATTAATGAATTTATAATTCAAATAACGAAACTAATACGTAAATGTGAAACGTTTGATCAGATAGTTATAGCAATACTATGAAAAACGCATTTTAGAACTATCGTGACGTCTAAGATGTATCTCCGGTTCCACCCGCTCTAGTCCATGGTCCAGGAGTCGCCACGCATGGTCCCCTCCTCTCTGTCTTTTTGAAGAATCCCTCGAGAGCCCTTACATTCAACACAGACCCGATGGTCGCTAAGCCTTGGTCCCTCGCCTCGAGAACACTAGTACACTCTTCCGAACCAACGTCACCAGACACAACGGATACGTCACAAGAAACCACACATCTGCAAGTTCACCTCACCAAATTATATGTAAACTATATATATATATATATATATATATATATATATATATATATATATATATATATATATATATATATATATATATATATATATATATATGTAACGCATCATACACAACGGCAGCATACACAAGGCACCGTACACACGGCACCACATACGGGCAACATACACAAAGCACCACACACGAGCAGCTCTTTAACTGAAGGATTTTACTTTCGTAATGTGGAGAGCTTTCTGACCAGACTGGCTGTAATATGATGTCTACAGACAATTTGCTGTATAATGTACACTAGCTGTGACCGATATGTGCAGATAGGTACTTGGATCTTTAAAATGCAGGCAATGTATGCATGCATCATGAGCTGAATTGCGCTCAGTATTTCGAAATAACTAGAGCCGATAATTAATAAACCACCCTCAGTGACGCACACACCACATACTGATTGTGGGAGGGTGTGTTTGTCTGTTGCATTTAGATCTATCGATCGGATGACAACAATGGTACAAATTGGTCCTATGCTTTATGATCTAACGTATACTTAGAAATCCCAAAGTTGGAACAGAAATGGGCTTTTGGTTAATGTTATGTTTCCTTTTTTTGTTAACTATTATAATGTTTCTCTCCCCAGTCGAAAATATGAGATACCCAGTATTATTAGCAGAACCGACTGGGTTTTTTTTGTTGAATGTTCTTGATTACACCATCACGAAATGCTTCGTAAGTTTATATGAATATTCTTGATTACACCATCACGAAATGCTTCGTAATTTTATATAGTGTCATGAGTCACGAACTCATTTATTAAGTTTCGTATGAAAGTATTATTTTTCAAAATCATTTTGAAATCTATGTACAAATTACTCAGCCTTTATTATAACTTTGCCGTTACTGCCGCTGTTATTTCTTTTATAATTTTGTTTCAGCTCTTTGTATTTTTCACATAACATTGCGTTTCTCCTTTAACCCCAACATCACACTTCAAACACGGGATTGATCCAAGACTTCCTTTTCGTACCCTTTCTAAGTGACGTCCAACTAACTCATTTACGCAGCCTTGTTACAATGAATTGTTGATCTTATCATGAGTCACTTACAGATATTACCTTAATTATAATATGGAATAATCTGAGAAATAGATGATCTACAATTGAGCCTTCTTATTGTAGATTCTGTCCTAATATAAAAACACCGACTGGCCGAGAAGATATCTGGTTGATCTGACGAAATATTTGATTAGTAACGCGTAGCACGAATTTCGCGATGAAAGTACTCCTCAACATTCAGACGTACCCATAAGACCAAAGGCGTATACGAACATGCTTTTGATGATACAATACAAAATACTCGATATTGTTTCCGATTAAATTTCATTATAGCTTTGTTGTTGTTGTTGAATAAAAACAAATGTTGGATTGTAGAATGCTAAATTTTGCTGTAAAAATATGATATTTCTCGTTATAGTCTCGGGTTATTCGGGAATGTTTCTTGATTATCTTGATTACCGATTATCTTGAAATGGGAGATTGTTCCAAATACTTTAACCGATTTGAACATCCAACACAAGAGATGAATAGATTATCGATTAACGGACGATTACCAGCCATTAACCTAACTGGATTTGCTTGTATCAAGACATACGGATATGCTGAAAATCTCCATCCAATTTGTTTTGTCTGGTTTTTTAAACACTTTACTAAGAAAACCTGGGCAAAAAAGAGATCCAATACGAGATATGATCGATTCAAACATCGTATAAGTGTTGGTTGTAATTTAAGCAATTACAGCATTGTGTTCGCTGAAACAAATTTGGTTACCAGAACGAAAACAATATTGTGATAATGAATATCCTGTTATATACGATTTTGAAAACCTAACTGGTAAATTTACCCAAGGAGGATCATGTGATCAAATAAGACATTGTGCGAGACTGATAATATACAATGCTGAACGAGTGTTTATAAGTACTGATACAACGAAGAAAATACGTTAGTAAGTCGAATTCTTAGTCATATTGGTATTGGATCACCTCAATATACAAAGGTAAGATCATGAATGTTTGCGTTCGTTTTGATACATTTAATTTTGATGGTGAACATATTTTATATACTTGCAGTTAGATGCGCCCACTATTCATTTTATATCGATATAAAAGTACACTATTCCTAAAGAAACTATATATTTGTCCTTATACCACATGGGGTGAATGGAGAATAAAAACAACAAAATATTCTTTGTTAATCTGAATCTGCCTCCGTTGAAATCAAACATAATTATTAAAAAAGTAATATAATATCAAAGTTATCATCATCACTATCTGTATATGATCATGTTACCTGACATAATACTGTTTATTTAAACGGAAGAGGGGATTAAACTAAAACAACATTTGTGATGGAATTACGTCGTTGCGTTGCAACTTTGCGTTGCATTGATATTGGTAATTTTATCACCTATACACAGACTCGCCAGAGAAATGAACAAACAAAGAGTAATAACATTTATTTAGCGTAACTTTTCCAGATGGAGAGGAGATACATGGTTTAATGGGCGAGGAATATATTCTGGAAACCATCATTTTGGATGAAATATGTACAGTTCCAAATAATGCGTGATGTATTTTTAGAAATTCATATATTATTATTTTTTTTTAATGAGTGGTAACCAAACCACTTACGAGTTGCAAGTAGAGACATAGTTCGTAATATGCTTGAGCAGAAATTAATTTTGTTGCATAAATAAATCTGTTTAGAATTTCCTGAAACATTATGTTTTGAACCCATGTTCGCGACGACATAATATTGACCTTGATATACAAGGACCCTTGACAGAGCCAAGGATGAAACAAACTTTTATGTGAAATGATAGTGTTTGAGTTATTGTTAGTATTGTTGAGAGCGCATTAGCCATGGACAAAATGTTATAACACGCTATGATATTATATAACGAGTCATTAGTCATTAGGATTAACGTTTTATAACACAATTAATTGGATCGTGAATGGTCATATCGAATGATGAACTTAGTTTATCGTGACGTGTCTCGAGTAAGAAGAATATCTGGGCTGCAAACGACATTATTGCAAAACATAATAATCAAACTTTGAAAGAACCGATGGTATAGTAAGACAAAATTACTTATAAACAACGTAACAAGAAACATGACTTTAATTCCGATGTTGAATGAAGCGTGACATTATAACAAGAGCACCATTATGTTTGTGAGAGCCTTATCACAGCACTTTTGTGGCTATATTAAAAAATACTTCAAGATAATATACAGTGGATAGAATTAATAGCATACTTGGTAGCACACGTCAAAATGTCATACTGTCAGGTCCTGAATTGACGTAAGTGTGCTGGTGTCAAACAAAAGCGACAACGGTAGTAACAGTGTATTGTTCACATGCAAATCCAAGTTAAAGAGCAATTGAATCTATTCTGTGTATTGCAGATAATTGTATGTGCCGTATTACTCCAACTAGGAGGGGTCGCTCTTTTCTATCACCTTCAATTCACCAGATTTACATAAATATCTTTCATCCACATTGCCTAGTATAGGTTCCTTTGAAAAGTATTTGTTTTTATTGACATACTATTTGTTGTAATCGCGTTAATGATTTTCATGGAACTTACACGAATGATTTCATTATTGAATACAGCAATCACACATGTTAATCTTTGAACTAATTCATGAGATCTGATATTTTTTTCTGAAATAGTTCCTTCGCATATTGATATACTAATAACCGGCCCAGCATGTGAGCAATTAAATAGTTCATAAATTGCCTGACCATGATGAATTACCATATTACTTCGTGTCATTTCCTTATTTTTGTTTTCCATGAAAATGATACTGCAACATGAAATCTCTTGCCGGGATCAACATGTAGCTGTATCCGTCGTAGAAAACCACGTTGGTACATTACTTCAATAGCAGATGCAACTACAATTGCTGTTTTAGTTGATAACGGATCTACTTCTTTATACGCAACGTTGATATTTGTTAATCCGTATTTGTATTTATATTGACGACTCCCTTTTCGGATTAGATTCGTGTGGTAAAAACAAAACATCTCCTTGATGAACCTTTTTTGGGGTTCTGACATCACAATGTGGGTACGGAATTCGTCTAAGTGGTATTATATACATTTGACATTTTGCCTGGCGTGCTATCCACGCCTAAATAGTTTAACGTGTAACATTTGCTGCATCAGCAAGTTAAATGGTTGGCTGTTGTACCCTTCCAACATCATCTTGGACTACACTACATCGTTTCCATTATAAACGTCGTTTGATTAAATGCCTCTAGCACTATTTAACCGCAAAATCAGCTAATGATTCTGTAATTGTTAAAAATAATCAAATCTCACGAATGAACAAAATTTGCATTTGCAATATATAGTGTAAATCTTTACTTTATATGCTACATCATAAACGTGACATTATATTCTCCCGGGTTTGGTTAATATCTCAATACCTTTGGCCAGGAACGTTTCTTTCCCTGGTATTTGCCCATGGATTCCTGGATAATATATTAATAATGAAGATGCAATATCACCACCTTTTTTTTGAAAGAGAGAACAATTTTTATTGTTGTAGCACATGTTCACCCTTGCCTTTAAGTGCATATCTACGTTATTATTGTGTCATGATTGTTGTAACTTTACCTGTAGGGATGAGTGATTTGCATTGATCCATATAATTTTGTATATTTCTACAACATGGATATCATATCTGTCTCAGCGATAAAACACAAACACAATTTAAACAACAGGATTACCAGTTTATATTTTATTAAAATGATAATAATAGGTCACACTAGAAGTACAAAGACGCAATATTTCTTACTCTCATAATGTTATTGCTTAAGTGGGATAATTTGTATTTATTGCACCATTCGTAGTTGATCAACGATGATACGATGTGCCTAACGATTTTAATGAAAGCGCAAAATTGTTGAATAAAGATGGTAATGATATTATTCATTTCATCACGGATACTGATGAAACCCTGAGTGTTGATGAACTTGACGGTTTTATTAATTATTTAATTGTTTATGTGTTGCTTGAAAACAATCAAAACCAGCAAGAATAGTTTGTTCAAAAAAGGCATAAAGGCACACATGTAATGTATGTTACGCAACGTTATTCACACCTATATTAAATGATCATAGATAACAGTCTTGTTCGAGATGTGTTTAATGGAATCGATACACATTATCTGCAAAATTTTATTCCAATTTTTGCGAGAGGTATTATGGATATAATTAAGTTGCAAAACTACTTTTTACGTGCATAAGCTGCCCCAAACTGATTTATATCGATACATTTACATGATTCTCTATCGCAATATCGTATAGATCTTCACAATATTTTTAGATAACTACAGCAGCAAGGAGGGTGCGACCTCAATGGAACGTCATGTGGGTAAATGAGCATGCAACAATCTGAATAAACACTAACGACTGATACAGTAATAAAATAGACTAACTGAATTATAAAAACAATCGGACTGTTTGAGGCTTCGGATTGGAGAAGGAAGATTTTTTTAACATGTTTGGTATTGCTCGCTGCTGCTCTGATTATCAGGGTTATGGAATATACCTTGAAGGTTTTTATGTTGGTACCTGGTGCATATCCAGCGAGTTCCCGCACGACGACATCATTCCCATGTGGCGATAACAGAAGCTTGAGCCTTCAGTTTCCAGTTACGACTTTTGTCTCCTCGTTCATTGGATGACACTAAATTCTTGCATATGGTTCATAAACATGCTTGGTTATCCCTAAGCTATCCTTGCCTACACAGTATAAAATAGTTTGCTCCACAAATAAATTCTCATCATACATAAAACATACTGCATTAATACTATTTCAATGTATGTGGGTAATATGTATGTATATTGTCTATCTTCGCGTTTAATATCTACAAAGTTTATGTCATATTTTTATCGATTAAAATCAAGATTAACAATGTGCGGATATTCTATATCACATCTCTCTCTCTCTCTCTCTCTCTCTCTCTCTCTCTCTCTCTCTCTCTCTCTCTCTCTCAATTATTGTAATTATTTCCATTATTTCTTCGAATCGGTCGAATATGTTTCATCACACCACATCACGCGTTGTCTCAGTACACACAACACCTTATCTAACCTATCACGAAATATTTGTATATTTGTAGTTATTTGAAGTACGTTGTAATTGTTGACGGTTTCATGAATGACAGTGATGAATTCACAATGAAGGATGTTATATTTTGTAGTTTGTATTTATGAATTATTACCTTGTGGATGCTGGTATCCTAATGAAGAGTCACGTGACTATGACACGAATTAAGGGTTCTGCGTTAAAAACAACTGATTTACCCATGCTAGGTAATTCGATTTACACGCAAAAAAGACACGTATCAACTGAAGCGTGTTAAAATATATATGTTGTTGGTCTCTCATACGGCATTATTTTGACTGGCACTGCATTATATGCATACTGTTGAGTAGCTATTAGAATGCTGGATAAATTTTGACGGACACTTTTTCCATAACTTTACTGTTGTGTCAAATATGGCGGAAGGTGGTTATTCGCACAGCTCTCTTATTTTAAACGCATCCTGAACGCATCCTGAAATCTAATTCGTTAAAAATTTACTTCACAGTATAAATAGGTTGCAATGACTATTGTTGACACAACATTTTGTGTACCATTTCGATACATTGAAATGACTTTGGGTTCAAAATAAAATATACTGTCACTATCTGACATAATCATTGTCTAATTGCACAGTAAATTAATAATCACGAGAATTACATTTTGAACCATATATAAATTATGCACGGATTGATTCTTACTATGCCAGTTGCATTGTGTCAGTATGTATATAATTATTCAAAACCAAAATGTGCTTTGCAAATAACAACGGATTATATCTAGGTCTTGTGTTGCATTCTGGGTGAAGAGTTAATTTTATAAAAGACATCACTGTGTCCAGTATCAATAACCAATTCATAAAATTATCATTATGTATTTAAATTAGGTGATTTAGGTTATTGCTTAATTAGATATAATGTGATGCGATACGACATACTTACATACATACATACATACATACATACATACATACATACATACATACATACATACATACATACATACATACATACATACATACATACATACATACATACATACATACATACAATATATATTGAATAGATGTGCATGACTAGCCCGTCATAAATGATACATCGATGAAATTTACATGAATATTACATCATATAATTTATGAAGTAATACTCATGTACATATCATCATTGACAGAGTCATTGAAATAGTTATTTCCATATCGTTAATGTAACATTCATGATGTATTAGTTATTTCCATATCATTAATGTAATATTCATGTTGTAATAATTATTTCCATATCATTAATGTAACATTCATGATGTAATATTTATTTCCATATCATTAATGTAACATTTGTGATGTAATAGTTATATCCATATCATTAATGTAACATTCATGTTGTAATAATTATTTCCATATTATTAATGTAACATTAATGATGTAATGATAATGTACATATATCATCAGGGTAGCATTCATGATATAATGCTTATTCCTTTTTCACCAATGTATCATTCATGATATAGTACTCATTTACATATCATAACTGTGTCATCATTTATGTAATAGTCATGTACATACCATCAATTTAATATTCATGATGTAATTGTTATTTACATGTCGTCAATGTATCATTCATAACAGTACTACTGTAAAATATCATCACAGTATCATTCATGATATACTACTCATATGCAATATCATCAATGTATCATTCAAGATGTAATTTTCATACACATAACATTAGTGTATCATTCATGATAAACAACTCATTTACATATCATCAATCTATCATTCAAGAGGTACTTTTCACACACATAATATTAGTGTATCATTCATGATATACTACTCATTTACATATCATCAATGTATCATTCAAGATGCACTGTTCATACACATAACATCAATGTATCATTCATGATATGCTACTCATATACAAAGCATCAATGTATTACTCATGAGATAATAATGACGTAAATTGCATCAACGTAGCATTCTCGAGTTGCAGAGAGATTCCTTGATAATTTAGATGACAAAGGTTTCTTAAAAAGATAGGATACGACAATTGGTATTCATCACGATATAGGTTTGAGTTCAATGTGTCGAGTGCATCATTTATATAGTCAGTAAAGCTATTGTTAAGTCAAGTTTCAACTCTTGCCATTTACTCATATGTGTATTTGATATATAATGAATATTCAGGAGATAAAATTAAAATTTGGATTTGATATTTTTTTTAAAACATTGTACCAAGTGAGTATAATTATACACATAGTCAACCTACCCATTGAAATATTTATTTCTTGTTCTTATTTTATAAATGAATTACCTAATGATCTACAAGATACTTGCCAAAAATCATGTTTTTTATCGTTCTTCGGTCAAACGTTTGCACCTTATCTGGGTCATATTCAACTATGTTTTCGTGGAACATTATTCTCATTAAAGGATATTTTAATATATGTATGACTATTTTAAATTGATTTAGAAAAGATAAAACGAAACCAAGAGTGAACGGGTTTGTCTGCAATGAACACCAAATATGTTTCGTCATACTGTAATTAAGAATGTGGGCTGCTAACCTGAAACAATTTACAAAGTTCTTTCAAAGAGTTAATTGACCAGGGTATTGGACTTTGGCCACTGGGACATTTAGATTAAAACATGTAAAATTTTGAATAATATATTTGCAAAAGCAATATGCGTAGTTCCTGTTACCAATACTTTAAATAATACGTAACTTACTGAACATACGAAATCTTACAACACATCGAGGATTAAACCAAAACTAAACCCAAAAGAAGAAATATTATGACTCTTGCATATCTATTATAAATCGTAAAATAAATTGTATGCAGACAAATATTGTAGCAGGGGGGAGGGGGCGAAACGGAAAACCTTTTACAGAGGCGTCCATTAGGCAAAGTAAGGCTTTCTCCAAAATCGTAAAAAAGCGTCTATTTAGCAAACCAAGGCTTCCCCGTAAATCGTAAAATAGTCGTCGTCGCACCCTCCCTGGTGCTATGGAATTAACAACCCTTGAAATTGCTAGCAATTTTGGATGAAAGACCTTTAGGATTTTACAAACCGATTAATTTGTAAAACCTCTCCTCGTAAATCATTTTGATTATTAGAGTGGTCAGTGAGTTTAAAATTAATTCTCGTTAGTGAATCATAATGACATCGCATATATACCGGATTAGTTGGATCCTCAATAATTAAAAACCCTGGAGGAGCTGTTAGTGCAAATGAATATAGAATATATCCTTGCTGGGCTTGATTCGAACTTTCGAGATTTATTTGTTAGCTTTCTTCGATAACATCACATGCTAAATTTAGTGCAATCACCGAGGATATATTTACGTTGAGCGGAGCGATATGCCTACCCCCACCATCTGGGTCATTATTATGTTTGAGGATAGTTGGACCCTTATGTTGCTGCCTCCATGCTGTGAGTATCATAGTAAATGTTTCATTGATAAGATCTATATAAGAAACTTGAATTTCGATGGATCAGCTTATGTTATATTGTATAGGGTTAAAAAAAATTGTCTAGAGAGATTGTTTTTAGAATCAGCATGAATAATTACTTGAATTATTTTCTTGTAAATATCTTCCATGTCGGATACATGCTGATTTAATATTTCAATTCGTTTAATGATTTCACTTTGATTAGATTCACGGAAAGCCTTTTGTAGTTGTTGTAGTTGTCGACTGTGTTCTTGATCTATGAAGTATTTAATACATTTACTTTGTTCAATTTCTATATAATTAATTTCAGGATTCGGTCCAATAACAAAATCTCCAAAGGCCATACTTCTTATTAGGGTAAAAAAGATTACTACCCGGTAGTGTTGATATTTTTATATTTAGGAGGTGTTCCCGATATGAGGTGAGTTCGTTGAATGATTGTTTATCCGTGACATAATCAGATTTTTTCGGTTCAGGTGGAGGCGTTTGCTTTTCAGGCCACCCAAGTATTGTTCTTATAGAACTCTGATAGATGTCTACGACATACCCGAATGATAATATAGCGATTTTCGATTCTTTTCCAGTAATGAATTTTATTCTGCGTTGTAATTCATTATTGATTTGTTCGATTTGGTATGACCCAGATGGTAATGAAACAACGTTCCAGTCTGGAGTTCCGTCCTTTTTATTCTTACTCGCAAACACCAGGGAATTATTCGGTTGTTGACCACCTAATGCCTGTGATCTAAATTTTGGCCAACTATGGTATACTCGTAGTTTTCCTAACGCTATCTCCTTCATCGGAATTGCAGTAGGGAAATTCACACTGAATTCAGTATTCGTTCAGGTTATTGAGATCATGCTGGTTCTCACTGGGGTTGTGTTTTCTGCTATTCGTTGAAGCAGCTTTTGCGAAGTTCCCATTGTTATTATAATCATGTTGCTTTTCTAATTTTGACATCGCGGAATCATAAACACGTACTATCGCTGAAAACTCACTATCTGATATTAATGTATCATCGAGTGACGATGATATCATCGAGGATAATTTGGAGTATCCAGTGGACACATCATGAAACTTGATTACGTAATCTTGCAGTTTGCGCTGACTACACGATGATGTTTTGTTTGTTATAAATGAAATAATTCCCTCGATTGTTGTCGCCGCTGACATACAAATTGGAAAAGCTATCGGGAAAATCATTGTCACCGAGGTGATTATAATACCCTCTCCGGTGATTTCACCTGATACCGAGTACACGGTAACATCAACTGCGGTGATTTTTCGTCGGTATATTGTTGTTTTGATTGGTACTCCTCAGTGAGGGTTTTGAGTTTAGTTTGGAATTTTCTGACCTGATCATAGCGATACTGTGATGATGAAATCATTAGTGATGACTTATTTTTGAAAACACTAGGTTTTCTTAAATAGAATTCAATTTAATTGTTTACTTAAATACGCTACGAATTCCACATACCATGTAACTGAAACCCAAATTATTATCACATGATGCTATTGTGAATTGTTCAATTGTTCCTTTGTCGATGATCGATGATATAATAGTTTTGACCCCAGATGAACTCGTTGATGAAATATTAAATTGAGTCGGTGTCACTAGTATTAATCGATAAATTCCTTTGACCGTCGCATTGATATCTAATTTGATGTTTGTAGATGTCCAAGTAAATCATCCGTGTTGGATCATATATACCAAGTTTATATTTTTTCTCATGATGAATTTTTACTTTTTCAAGTACTTCTATCATCCTCGGCAGATCATCTCTGATGACATTGATGGTCGTTTTAATATCAGAGTTGATATCTTCTATTCGCCTATTAATCGCGGGTATTTCATTACTTGTTGCTTTAAGATCATCGATGGATTTTCTAATATTCGGGAGTTTTATGTCGAGTTTATCAAATGGGACTCCAAAAAATTTATGATGTTTTTACGAAAAGTTGAAAACTGTTTTACGTGTTCTTCATATCTGGATTGAAGTGTTACAAATTCTAATATAGTTGATTTTATCTCCGTGAATTACGGTGTGTTCACCGGTGGATTTTTGAGGAAATCTAATAGAGGTTTGTCAATATTGTCAATTATAGTTCTTTGTTATTTAGAAAACTGATCGAATTTAGTTAAATGGTCGTCATATTCATCGCGTAGTTTTTAAAAAAAATAATTCTATCGTTGATGAATAATTATCACGGAGCGTTGCTAATGTATATGTGAACGTGGAAAAAAGTACACCCGGTTTGAGTTTACCCTGATCAGAAAACAACACGATAGTATCTTCTACTGCGTCGCGTCGTTTAACTAAAATATCATCAAGGGAAACATCGCTCGTTTTCAATTTTCCCTGACGATCTTGAAATATGACTATTTCATTTTGATCAACACTTGCGAGGTTTAATAACTAGGATATTTCATCTTCGATTATATTTTTTACATCACCAGTTGCAGATATTTCCGTTCTGGGTGTTTTCAGGCTTGATAAAGATCTTCCCCAAATATCAATCATGTTATTTTATATAATGTCTCTTTAAAACGCAATTATTCGTGCACGGTTCGTTGAGGTGGTTTTCCCGATGATGATATAGCGTTGAGGACAATTAATAATTCTATGCCGCATATTGGTGGGCCATTCATTTTCTGTGTTGGTAGCGTAGAATACCAGATAGGAGTTCTTAAGTGGTTTATATAACGCGTAAATTCTTTAAGGGGCGCTAACCCATATGAATCGAAATAAACAATTGCACGCCGATCAAACGCGTATGCAACACAGCGGTTTCCAGGTCCGGTGCTATTATCGAGACTAATGATATCGGTTTCAGCGTTGTTTGGTTGTGCCGGCAACTGATCTCGCATAAATACACCGCTAAAGTTTTTTATCGCTAGTTTTTTAGCTACATCGAGTAAATCAAAATTTGACATTTGAACTATTGTTGTTAATAATCTGTTCTTGGTATTCTCAGGCCATTTTCGCTGTACCATGAATACGGAGTTCTTGATACTCGTAGACCCTTTCCCTTTCCATGGTATTCCATCCCTTTTTTGGTTCCTATGATTGGGCAATACTCTGTTCTGCTTTTTCACCAAGAGCTCCAGCGGCTCCCAACGCGGCGGCTTTACCTGCTGCAATTAATGCTAGAATCGCAGCTAATAGCGGAAATACACCACCTGATTTTATCATATTATTGATCGCAGCTGCAGAGGTTGTGATCTGAACAACTTTTTATACTTTTTATTAAAGTGTTTTATCTGACGAGTTGTCAGCGACAATTTATACTGACCACCAGACATCTGATGGTATTTCAGCGATGTCGTGGTTCCACATTTGTTAGCTGATTCTGATTGCATTTTTTAAAATTTGATCAGGGGTCAATGTAACACTAACAATACTGTGTGATATTTTATTATAAAAAATCTTTTGTGTTTTCTAATTGATAGAATGATCTAATTACTACATATTTTCCACTGGTGCATCAGCTAATCTCATTCATCCAGCAACACCTTCGAGTAGCATTGATTTGTCGTTGAGAATAACAGCAACTGCTCTATAATTAGCAATGCCACCATGATCTATAGTAGCTCTAAAGTATGTATCAACTACGGATTGTCTGATTAAATCAAGATGCTGCAGCAAAAATTAATAGATCGGATATAATTTTTAAAATTCCAATTGAGATTTTTGTAGACCAGTGTCAAAGTTTTGATCACGGCCCATATATGAAAGCAAGCGATAATACGCGCGTACAATATGGTTTCGACCGTAATTAAGTTGTACATCCTCGGTTGGTTCCTGCTGGCCATTAATTTTTAGCGAAACCTCAGTAACGCGTAATTGATCAAATATCATATGGCTGCGTGTTTGATCACCAACTCGCTGTTATTCTGTAACGCAATAAATAAATATATACCGAAGTAACGCCTTGTTTTGATGCCAATGACCATGTAAATGCACGGTTAACAGCTGATTGATTAATGTCCGTTGTTGTTGTTAGCCAACTTAGTAACGAGTTTCTTTCCTGATTCATATATGATAATAATCGATCTTCTACAGTAATTGATGGGATCATTACTGGCATCCATAATGTTAGTTTTGTTAAAATAACTGTACCCGCATCAACACCAGCTCCACGCCAGATTGCATCATTATCATTAGTACCTTTTGCACGAGTGCTACTGTATGCTTCGTTCCATGGATAACTATCCTAACATTTCTGCAGAATCCAAAAATATGATGCAGTGGAATCGCGCATGAAAATTGTCGACGCTGTCGTTGCGTGTTGCAAACCCAATGTTGCAATTATCATTGGTACTTTTTATAACATCAAAGGCAGCAGCTGGTCTTTCTTGGTGTTCAACATCATCTGGTTCCATCAATCAGATATCTTACACTCTCAAATAGCGCCATGATACCAGTATTAACAAAACCAACTCGGATATTTGGGTCATCTGCATATGGAGTATTAGCTGCAACATTTGTTACGAGTTCTCCTTCTACTTCAATAAATGCTACATAAGGCAGAAAGTATTTACTGGTCTATTAGACTTGAAGTTCAATTCCTGATCGAATATCCGGTTGCACTGCATGATAGGAATAATATTGATGTACAGAATCATCTTTGCGTACTGGGGCGTCCATATCAAAAGCTGGATTAGATGTCCGTTTGAACATTTTATTATATATTCCTCGATCTAAATCATGATTTCGCTCGTGGTTTTCGTCGTGGTTTTAAGCCGCTTCCCGCTATCATGTTTGCATTAGTATTTCTCTGTGCCTCATATGCATCACTGGCTAACGACGAAGTTTCCAACGATGCTAATTTCTGATCCACTGCATTGTTTATTATTTTACTAACACGTGCAGGCTTCACTTCCGTAGATGGCAGCAATTACCTCATCACTGGTTTTCTTCGTGGAACTAAGGACAATAGTTTTTAATTCGCGGCGAAAAACGCCTTCCCGGCAACATCTTCAACAACGCTAATACCTTTATCATGAATGACATCAATGGCTTTCATTGATAATTGGTTTTCAATGGCGCTACGTTTGGAGCCATTCTTGAAAATAACCAAGCAATGGTATTGACGAGACCATCACCATAGTACACTCTGTAAACTGTCAGTCGTGAGTTTACTACATAGACCATAGTTGGTTTATCATGGTTCTAGTGATTGATCATCTTTTTTAATTGATATTTATCTAATCGAATGACGAAGTCATCAAAATAGTCAATATGATAGCCGTACAAATCCCATTGATTTTCGGCTAACTCATCAAAAAACTCTCAATTTACATCAATATTCATGATTCCACCCTCAAATAGTTGTCATATATCTCGATATATATCAATATCCATGATACCACTCTCATATAGTCGTCTGCAGATATCAACTGCCTCATTAATTACTTCCGATGAGTTATTTCCAGCTCGTTTCCCTCCTATGAAACATTCTAAACGTGATATATCCCCGAGAATATTACTAGGACAACTATCTAAACCAATACATGAAATCCCTCTTTGAGTTCCACTCTGAGAAAATCCCTTCCCACTACTACTACTATAATCAGTGCCCTGTGTATCATCATCATCTTTGTCTCGATCATATAGTTGTTGACCACTCTTTATTCTTTTTATTTTATCCAAATAGGATGTATAATTAGTATCTCTTGAGATTCTAATTCCTTCGTGTTTCGCCAAATATATTTTATTTTTCCAGTTGTCAAAGTCTTTTATGGATTTTTCAAGTCCATCGTTTATGTATTTTTCCCTTTTTCATTTTTAGAATTTTTAACAACAAAATCAGCTAATTCATCATCCGTGTAATCTTTAAATTTATTAATCGCTTCTTTCGGAGATATCTTTAAAGGCGTGCATTCCCTCCTCCATTTCGTAATTTTTCATTATTTTTCTTCAAAAGTATCACCCTGTTGTTGTTCAATATCACCTTATCTTCTTGTTCAATGGTTCTTGTTCTAAATGCAGTGACTTTGTCAACAGTAACCATAGACAATATTAAATGAGAAAAGATCTAAATGAATCACTTATCGAAAATCAACCATTTGACCCGACTGATAAAGTCAGGATTTTTCAAGATTTTTATTCGTTTTTTGATGATTTTTTCTGGTTATTTTTTATCTGAAAATCATATAATGATTTTTAATGAGAAAACTCTCTAAATGATTCATTTAAAGACCGTCAACTATTTGATTCTATTTTGTGAACTCACCGGCAGAGAAAAATGACCAAAATAACCAAAAATATGACTAAAATGACCAAAAGAAATATTTCAGCGGTTAATAAATAAAATAAAATCCGTAGATTGCTCACCCACCCGACTATTACTTCCGTGTAGAAATAAAGTCACCCATTGATAAAAATATACACTATCTTACCTGTTTTTGCAAATTCATTTAGGGTGAATAAGCGCTCCTGTCTATTGTATACTTGCAAACAGGTATGAGTATTGTACATGTCGATCCATGGTGAGAAATTTTACTCTGCTGAGGCTACCAATGAAGAATTTGGCGGATAACCATTTTTATATTCTTGATTTTTTAATTAACTGCGCGTTTGATTTCATATTTATTTCCTACTTGTAAAAAAAAAAAAAAAAGACTACAACTCTGTAAATACTGCCTATTTGATTCGTTTCTTACAAAACGGATAATTGATTATCTCCATTGAGAATCATGGTTGTTAAAACCAACACAGTAATCGGCAAAATCCCATGAAATCTGTAACTCATATAGTTGTTTCAAAACTAACCACACACACAAGCCTACACGAGTCATTCCCTTTGTGTTATATATAAATGAATTGAATTCTGTTTTTAAAACGCTTCGAGAACGCAAAACGCTGTTCTCGTTCTGCAAAGCGTCGTGCTGAGGGTATACAAATATCGAAATAGCTACCGGCTTCTTTCATTTAGGCGGTGGTAGATAAATTTGCCATATTGCCTGTTTGGATACCCAATCCGCTGCAGTGGCATTTTTCACCTTTGCGGATCTAGCGAGTTTACTCATTGCTGCTTCACCCCTCCAGTATCCTTTTGGCGAATAATAAATAGATGCCATGATGTTATTAGTTAGCAGCACCCATCATTAATTTAACTTTCAAGCCAACTTTTCTTTGAAGGATTTATCAGTGATAGAATTCAACGCATGAATTAATTTCACATCTGCGAGATGTTTGTGTTGCAGATTACTGCTTTTATAAGCAGCATCATGAGGTTGACACGCCTTATCAATGGCGTTTATTGGGATTTCACCGGGTCGGAGTTGGTTTGGAACATCGAGTCTGATATCGAGTCTGGCCCCCGGTCCACAATAACTATACCCGGGAAGGTGTTTTTCTCCTTGATATTTCGCCCATGGTGTTCCTGTGAGTTTTACTAACCTGGCTGCAATATCACCTACTTGTGTTTTTTTAAATCATCTCCAGATTTCATAGAAACAAATCTAAATTGTTGTGTACCACATTCTACACACTTACCAGCAAGTGCTAATCTGTTATTTTTAGTTGTAATTGTTGTCAAGTCGTTTGTGATAGTACGCATCTTACATTTCACACAATATAGATCCATACTATATTTATGTAATATAGGTATGAATATAATTGATTATTCAATAACAAAAGAAATACAACCTGTAGAACGTTTTACAAAGCTAATTGTTTGTATCCACTTTATACACCTTAATTCCGTAATTGTTTTATATCATTCTGATGCAAGTAGTTGTCAGACAATTATCGGTGTACGCCTTATGCCTCTCACACAATAAAAATCTATAATATATTTATGGTATATGGATATGAATGTAATTGATTATTCAGCAACTCGAAAACCAGAACCCGTAAAACACCATCCAATGCTACTCAATTAAATGAAGATGGTTATCGTCGGATCATCTTGATACGGCAAGACGCAATTGTTAATTGATATGATAATAAGACATATGAAATGGGACAAGTTGTATTTTGTAGCCCCAAATGTAGCCGATCAACAATGTTACCAGGGATTAAAAGATTACAACCAAAGGGCAGCATAAATTACAGGCGAGGATATTATTAAGTTTATAACAAATATCGAGGAAGCAGCGAGTATTGATGATATTTATGGAGGTATTAACAATTCAGTCATCTATCATGATGTCATGTTAGACAATCAAAAGAATCCCGCTAGGATATTTTCCAGAGGCAGGCATAAAATAATTGACGTGATATATGTCACTCAACAATACACTCAAATACCAAAAATGATCAGAGATAACTGCAATATTCTTGCTGTATTCAACGGAGTTGACACATAAACACTACGAAATATTTGGCAAACTTGGTGCGGCGGTGATATGGATTATAATCTCTTTAGAAATTTATTTAGTTGCGCTCAGTCAATCGCACATGGATTTGTAACGATAAATGTGCACGACCCGAGATCAAGATATCGTGTCGGACTTGATCAAATATTCGGTTGAAATCCTAAAAGTATTTATAGCCCCATAGCAGCAGTGAGGGTGCGACAACGACTTTCTCGTTTATTTTTTACGATTTAAGAGAAAGCCTTGGTATGCAATGTAAACGCTTTTTAACGATTTTGGAGAAAGCCTTGGACTGCCAAATGGACGCCTCTATGAAAGGTCGTCCGATTCGCCCCTGTCTCCGCTGCTATTGTATATCGTCTAAATGGCCGGATACGACCTTGGAGGGAGGACGAAAAGAATAACTAAGAAAGGTATTTTTATGCCCTATGTTTCACCTCACATTTATTTAAACGACCACCTTGAAATACGGATTCAGTTACTAACAATATGACTGTGAACTGACACGTAAACAAATGGAAAATGTCAATCTCGGTTCAAGAGTTCACGCTAGTTTAAATTGTTAATTGTAATAGTCATATTATCATGGAAATTGTAAGTATTATTTTAAGTATGGCTAGAGATATTTGTTTTACAAAATGTTGTGGTTGCTGTTGGCAGCAGTAGAAAGAAAGTGAGGTTTCTGCATTAAACGTAGTAGTTATATTGGAAGTAAGGGTGCTTTCATTCAGAGACAGCTGAAGCAATGTTAGATACAACGATGATGAACGCAGTAGTACCAACAAAAATGTAGTACTAATATAATGATGATCAACATATAGCAGTCAATGTCGCTTTTTCAGTCATACTGATACAAGATCTGCAATGTGGCAATTTATAATGAAGTGTATAACTGATGCACCATACCGCAGACATGTGGCATAATACCCCACCTAGTCCCATTATCCTGACACCATACTTACCAGGAGAAAACGTTTGACGCCTTTAAACATAAACTGGTAGTGCGTCTAATACGGGATATTCTTTTGCTCCACAAGATAGAAATTGCCAATTATGTATACCATACTGAAATTGGTCTCTAGAGAGTTAAACTTGTCTCTGATTGAGAAGGCGTGTAGAGACTTATGCTGGAGGATATGAAAATGACTTACTGATCTATTCTAGAGAGCGGTCCAATACAAACGGACCGTCATGCGCTCAAATATTGTAAAAAATTCATGGGTTGCCAACTCAAGATTATTGAGAAGGGTATTGTCTTTGAAACACTATACTTGCCGATACGAGGGTCGAAAAGTATAGGTGCGGATTTTATATGTAAGATTTTATTAGCAGATCATTTTTTCAGGATCAAAAATGTAATAATTTATTACAGTTATTGTCTGAATTATTGAATTGCCATTTGGAACAAACACATTGCATTGAATTTCGGATTTTTACCAAAATTATTAGTAGAACAATACTATATTACGGCCAGCTGCAGTACTAATAGGAACAAGACTGCTGGTGTCAAAAAACATTCATAACAGAATATGTGCTTGCATTGTTACTCTATGAATTAACAGGTGAAAATTATAAAACAAGCCTTTGCAATATTAACACAATTGAAAGTAGCAGTAGTGCTAGTGGTAACAACAGTGCAGTTATAATGGCGTCAGTATGTAGTACAGCTTGTAGAAGTAATTCGAGTAGTAGCGTTGTACCATTAGTTTAAATAATGTGTAACACACACAGTATAAATCGTTAGAGTAGCAATATCAGCAACGACTTTAGTAATAATTTAATTGTGATAATCAGATAGCAGTTAATGAAGCTGACTCTGGATGTTATGAGGAAAACCTTTCGTTCTTAATGTCGGTCATGACAAGAAATTGTCGGTCAAATGCGATGTATGTTATGTAAATCTTTTTTTGCTGTCTTTAAATTCACATTCGGTGTCTCTATTGTTTCCCTTACGGCAGATTACATGAAAAGGAACCCCACTGTCTTCACAAAAATAATTACGTTGTTAAAATGAAAATGAATAAATATGTTGCGCTATTATTTTTCCTCTCCATTTGGATGTAAGCTACACGCATTTTCTTCTCAAGTCAATTAAAAGCACTTACCCTCCAATCAGCTACATTATTTATTTAGACGTTTTTTTTTATCTGATTCAGGATGGGTCATGGTTTGTTACTTGCGTATGGTGGGTAACCTACAAGAATCCGATCGAACAATTACTGCTTGAATAAGCTTAATTAAATTCCGACTTAACTGACCTATTTGCATTCAACTGATTTGAATCTTAAATGAACATAAAATACAATAAAATACCCTATATCATTATGTTGTTTCCTTCATTAAATAAAGCAATACTAAATATATAACACCTATCATTTAATGTATAGGGTCATGGTGAAGCGTGGGTACATCTGAACCATACTGATTAGTGTATTGTTTGATATCGACATAACTAAGCGATTGGCTGGACGTACAAACTGACATATTCGTCATAAAGTCATAGCCTACCTTGGCCAATATGAATACAGTAATGTGCGAGTGTATGTGTGTGTGTGTGTGTGTGTATGTTGGATGTTTAATGTAGCTTTATCAATTGTCATCACTCTGGCAGTTTATATTGATGTCTATCACTGTTTCATCACTGTCTGATCAGCAGATATGTATCATCGTGACCCACCCAATCCAATTATCCTGACACCAGACCTACCAGGGAAAAAAAACGTTTAACGTTTTAAAGCATAAACTGGTAAGTGCACACATCTTAAAGTTATCAGCCTGGAGACAATCATTTGTGCTGATAGCTCATGAGTTCTCGGGGTTCTTTTGCTTCGTAAACGATTCGAGAGTTGGGCCATGCAGGCTCTGAACTTGTATAAGGGTGTAATTAGCAGGTAATTTTCGTTCAACATTCCAACTTGAATGCTTTAATAAACAAATATTATATTATTTGAATTACCTTTTTTAACAAGACAACCAGTTAAGATTTAGAATTTATAAGAAAACACTTTTGATGGTGATGCCAATACAATGCAGAAGGAGAAAAAAGCAACTGATAATATAATAACTTTCTACACCTGCATACAAAGATCAATGTACTGTTACAGCCAGGTACTGTAAATCGGTATTTATAGTCTCTGATTCATGCGTGTTCATAATCTAAAACAATATGTCCTACAAGAGAGATCATAAAGTAACCATATAATGTACTAACATCCTGTTCATTATGTCAGGATGACAGAAAGTCGCACTAAGCATATTTGTGCTGCTCACTTCAGATTTATGCCATGCGATCCGCCACCACTTCTTATATAAATATTTCAGAATTAATTAGAGAATTACCATGCATGGTAATACCTTATGATAATATGTTGTTAAAAATGAGTTTGTCCGGCTTCAAACATTTAATCTCAAAAGTTTGTATAGTTACGTATATGCGCATGCGTATGTATTTGCTATTGAAAAGAGGTGAATGCAGTTGATTTTACCGATTCAGCTGTAACTGTTATTGCATATCTTTCAGCACGAATCTCATAAACCAGAAGTATGTACTACAATATATAATCTCGTCCAATACGTTTATGTTGAATGTTTTATATTATAGCATATATGATACACGCACGTTCATTAAACTATTCAACGAATTTGTAAACGGTTTTAATTATCACTAACAAAAACTGGTTTATATATTTCATGATATTACGCTGACAGCAAAATAAGTTAAACCTGGTTTCACAACCATGAAAGTTAAGAACATCACTGCTAGTGTGCCAAATATAAAATACTATGTAGGGAGGGGTGGATGATATAATCTCTATAATGTCCTTTGCACATTCGCATGACCAATCATTCAAATATATGACTTTTGATATGTCGCATCTCTCATTCCCTATGCTTTATTAACGTTGATTATATAACGAACTGTTACAGCAGAATAAAAAAAACAAGTTATCAGCAATGAGTCAACTCTGATATCACTGATTTGAGCGTGGCCTGCAACTCTCTCTTCTCTCTCTCTCTCTCTCTCTCTCTCTCTCTCTCTCTCTCTCTCTCTCTCATTCTATAATTCAACAATGAGAAGCGTTGTCCGATGGAAACACGTACGTCGCAATCATATATTTACAAATGTCAAACACAGTCAATATATTTAGGAATGGTTTACTCAGCTCAGGTCATGCCATGCACTAAATGTATTTTGGAGACTATGTTTGACCTTATGTATTGTCCATTAAAAATGATGAACTAAGGTCAAATGTTTCTCTCAAATTTTCACTGTATCGTATTTTTAGGACAGCATGTCGGGACAACAAGTAAGTACTAAGTAAAACACTAAAACCTATCATCCTTCAATAATTACATAGAATTTTGCCTTAGGGTTTTCATTTGTATGACATGTTCAGGTATTAATAAAATTGGTCAAATATATGTTACCTATATGTATAATTTAAAAAATATATTTTGATTTATTGATCTAATTATAAAATGTTCATATAATTATTTATGATTTGGAGGATTATATGTGCATTTATGTCTTTCGCCAGAAGATAACATTTAATTACTTGATAATAGGCTGGCAAAGTTTTCTGCATATTACGTAACATAGTGTGTGTTTTGCTTACTACCTTCATACAGCTATTCATGGTAAAGTAGTGTGTATAAACATGGACACTTGGGTATAAATGATGAGTGATAACTTCATCAAAGTAGTTTTAATTGCATTGTATGTGTTGTTTCATATTACTTTAAATTATGTTGTAGCAACAAAAGTACTTGCTCAATCCCTCCGGTGCAGGTCAGGTTGAGCTGTCAATATATGCCTTTTTTATAACAGGCAACATTTTTGCACAGCTGTGTCATTCAGTTGAGAATAATGGTTTTTAAATAATTTGATTGTCTAAGTGGATATTGCGGGAAACATTATCTCGTTATATGAAATTGGATTCATACATATGTATATTATCTATTTTGGCGAATATGTGCGTTCATATTGTGGTGTCTATATGAAACCGACGAAAGCAGTTATTTTCATGATAACAAAATTTACTTTGATTTTATTATATGATTTATACATGTATCATTAAACTATTATTAAAATTAGGATCATACTTTACCAACTAATTGTATGGTAGAAAGATATTATGTTCATGCTCCATTTATATTATTACCATTTATGATTTTAATCACTATAACGTAGTTTTAATTTAAGTTAAATTTCCCGCAAGTTGTTTTCTAACCAGGGTTAAAATTCAGACGATATTTTGTAATTAAAATAAACATATTTTAGAGTTTTTTCTTCCGTTTTTGTTATTTCTACTTCATGTAAATTATTTTGGTCTCATAAATTACTATATAAAGGACTTTATAGAAAAAAAGGATTTTTTTTTGTGTGGATTAAAATCAAATAATATATAATATAATTATAAAAAATTATATAATATACATATATAAATTATGGGTTAAACAAGATACTATTTAGCGAGTCGCGAAAGGGCTACAGAGTTTCCTGTAAATACCTGAAAACAGGTGACTTTTTTCTACCAATGAATTACACTTATTGCACGACTGACGTATTAATGTCTACGTAATTGCTGGTATTGTATAACTAGCTCCTCCATTTCAATGTTCAGACATTAGCTTTCAAAATTAGGACACATTCCTAATTATATTAAAGCAAGTTAGATGTCATGTTAAGTCTCTTAAAGGAAGAGTTAAATGTACTGTCCAGTATATAAATAGTGTAGCAGAAAGAAATGCTACATATATTTTTCACCTAGTCTGCATATGTGCATTCAGGGCATGCGAACTGCAGACAATATGTAGGAAACCGCGCACATGGATGTCAATGATATGCATGAAATCACGCAAATTATCTTACATTACGCAATATTCATATGTAATATGTGCGGAACACAATTTAGATTTCGATGTTAGCCATGAAGCGATCATCGTACTCGATACAATCCATCGCTAGAGTTTTGATAACGTAGGTCACGAGATATTTGGTCAGATATTCAGCGGATTACACATTGATAGTTCTTAAATTAAATTTGCATTATTTTGGTCTTCGGCTTTTAGTATTTATTTTATATACGGATGACCAATTCGACTTATTGCAATCACTACCTCTTGCCCACAGACTGGTTTGCAAGCAGTTCTTTCTCCTTAGGTTGGCTTGAAAGAGTGAAGTTTATAATTCACTGCACCATTACACGATGCCTGGTACTTCTGATATAAAGAATCATTGATGCTAGATTTTAAATCAGTATGCGCAATTATAAAATCAGAAGGATTTTCAGATAGAGACATATCAGCATTATCTTACTGTCATTTTTTGATGACATTCTAATGACAAGGGAATGTGTGGAATGTTTGTTTATGTTTGATATTTGGGTTGGACAACAGCCAAAAAGCATTGCTATGATGGTTTGATCCAAATTTGAGACCATACTGTGCGTAAAGCATTTCTCTACTATGTGATACATGTGTTTCGTTCACTTCAGCTGCGTTCACATGAGGATGATTTAATTGTTTAAATATATTTTTTGTCGTTTATGATGGGTGAATCAAATATGGCGTCTTAGCTACACCATAAAAAAACAAATATACTCCTGTTTGAATGAAATAAACGTTTTCTATAAATTGGTGATGACAGTTATATCATCATCTCGGTCAATAGGCGCATCTACATTAAGTAGATTTAGACATTTCAAGCATTATGCTTTCAAATTCTTTATGTGTTAAATAAAAGTCTGTTTTCTTTAGCAGACAAAATCTAAAACCATTGTTTCCTTAACAATTGAAATACATGTTGCGTTCAGCGTCAGGTTAGGTTAGTCATGATATCGTCGGAATTGGCATAAATGCATACATACCGTTGTGATTATTTCGACCATTTGAAAACGATAGTACGGGCCCAAGTTTGAATCTCACTGATATTTTGGTGTAGTTATCTTTCAATTGCATTAATTTGCTATGATCGATAACATATTAGAATAGCATCTACGTATAACGTACAAACAACACCAGGAGCCAAACAATTTGTGATACTTTAAATTTAAGTGTTCACAAGTGTTAGAAATAAAATACGCCCATCTCTTGCTCTGGCATATTTGTGAGGACAGAGGCAACTCGTACCATGAATTATCTGTCTGAGAGAAGTGCCAGTTTGTTATGAATGAGTACGAAGTTCATGCAGTTCATCTAGTATACAGTACGTTCATGTCGTGTCACAGGCCTTTTCTAAATCATGGAAAACCGCTACCAACGGTTAACTCTTGATACATGCGTCACAAACTAAACTTTCCAGACTAGCCAGATGATCATTGTTGCTTCGGCCATAACCACAGCCACTTTGGAAATAGTATATTAAAGTGTCACAATAAATGTACCATGCAATCCGAGAATTGATAATTCGTTCCATTGTTTTGCAAACAGTTTGTCAGTTCAATAGGCCTATAGTTAGGATCGGCGAATATTTTACTTGGTTTGGGAACTGGTATTACTGTCGCTTCCTTCCATATCGTAATATGTATTACCAGTAATTTATAAAAATATGGAAGAGAATCAAAATGCATGTTAATACTGATTCTGGAAGGTGTTTCAAATACTGGTAATTTATATTGTCAGGCCCAGAGGATGTGTGATTTGTGTCTAAAGCATATATAAGCTCCAAAAATGAGAACAGTTAAAAATAGGTTGCGTAGTAGCTGGATGTGAATTTTAAACATGATCGTTCTTATTACGTTTTTATTCTTTGGAAGGCTTCTGCATACTAAGATTGTGAGGAATGGTTAGTGAAACTGTCATTAAGAATATTTGCTGCAACGTTTTAAACTAAATGTGTGTTTGTTCAGCTTTATATGTTGGGTATAATTTTAATTTTTTTTCTTTCCGTTTATGTTGCGAATAGTATCACAAACGTTTCCTAATATAGAAACGAGAATGTAAAGAAGAAACGTATTTTTCCTATGATTCTCGTTGACTTTCTTTGATTGTTAGGCACGCTTTTGCCCGGAGAATATTGTTTCAATCTTTTGTGTTCTTTTACCCAGTTGGTGAGGACTTGGAATAAGATTGTTCTGCAATCTCAATTAAAATAGAAGAAAGCATGCTAAAGAGATTAATTAACGTTGCAATCTGTATCTTCATTCAGCCTAGAGTTACAGAGTGCTTCAGAGATATCCCAGTCTACCTTCTTTAAATTCCGTTGTGGAATTGCGTCATCAAATGGAGGGATCACTGCGGTGAACGTCATTAGTGACCTTACGTTCATAGTCGAAAGACAGCGAAGGAGATCATATTGTCAAATCTATAATCGTGTATGTACCCTTTCCATGGTGTAGATATATGTTTTATTATGCATCTATTCTCTCAATGTCTCCCAGCATACTATTTCCCTGAAAATTGTTTGTATTACTTGGTGATTTTGGTGGTGAGATAATATTGAATGTTGGCTTAGTAGATGCTTCGTTTTTCTGTACTGATAAATAGGGTGTTAACGCTAGATGTTTAATTGGGTGGATATGTATGTCTATTAGCGTATTTCGATGGTGTTGGTTTGCTTTTCACTAAAAGGAAGAGAGATGGGCCAGGATGGAACGTTTTGTGGCCTGTGCATCCTTTCTGGTCTTTGGATATGGAATGTTGGATGTATATGTTACCTTCTCAATTTCATTATACTTTTTCCAGATATCACAACTCTTTAAATTGTCGTAGTACTCCGGTAAACGGCTGACACAATGCCGAAGATGTTCGTAAGAGATTGCTGATCTCCGAATCGACCACATATGTGGCTTTTAGAGGAGCGTTCTTAGTGACGGCCATATTTGTTAAACTTTTGCCATCGAAGAGTTAGGTATGGAGATCGTGACCTTCACTTGCACATAGCCAACTTTAACGTTGGTTCATTGAAGGTGAGTACAATAGTACTGGGGTCTTGCGGATTGTTATTAAGTTAAATTCGTATTCTGCGTATCACAGTGGCACCTTCTTTGTTCGACCCATCAATGATATATGTGTCGTCGACTCCAGCAAAGTCAAAACAGGGATTTACGCATTTTGAGGAATTTGCCATTGTGTGTGCGAATGAGGTTTCTGGAATTTTGAAGAAAGTTTCATTGTCTTGTTAATTTCTGTCTGACCTCGTCGCTTACAGGCAACATGAAGGCAACCAGGTTTCAATATTGTGACACTTGTTTGGTCCCGTAAGTGATATTTCAATCACAAACGGACACAGCGAGGCAAACGTATTGTTAGCATCTTTAGACTGTATAACCATGAAGTTTGGAAATGACTCTACACTAACTGGTTCGTCATCTTACTCGAATCCATTATTGGCCATTTTGTGTTGATTTATCGTTAATATTTTCATGTTGGTTAGTTTACAAGTCAGCTCCCGTGCTCTCTGCACACTATATATTCCAACAAGGAGACGATGTTCAAGTGCCAAGATTTACAGATGCTATGCCCAGTTGATAAAAGTACCCTATAATTTTTCCGTTAAATCACCGTTGTATAGGAAGTCTTCTAAGACTTGAAAAATAGAAAGCTATAGGGATATATTGTAGGGACAACGGCTGTATCAAGGGAGGTTCAAGGATACAGATAAAGAACTTGAGCGAGCAAATAAAGACTCCCTAGGATTTAGGGTGAGCAGCTGTCGAGACCGGGCATATTCTGACCACCCAACTAGCAAACGTAGACGCAAAAGCAATGAATTTCCACGGAAGGCCGCTGCTCAACTAAGAAGATCATTTTCTACCGACACAGGATGCAACTCACTGCAAACATTGCATGCATGTAGAATCTTAAGAAACGAGAACAATAAGAATTTTTAAAAGCGACGTTTAAGAATATCATAAGGTATATGCTACGGTACGCTCACTGGTGGTCATGGCATGGAATATACTTCGTATTTGCGAACATGAGCATGCATACTTACTTTTGAAGAAGAAAAAAGGTTAATTTACAATTTTAAAATTATCTTAATGTTCTTTTTCAGGATGCTGAAGTAGCCGATGTAGTTAGTAATATGTTGCCTACTATCAGCCAATACGTGCACAGTTTGTATGTTATGATAGTACTTCTCGTTTGTAACACATTCTCCTAAAATTAGTATAAAGACTCAAAACATTAGATCATCTGTTACTATTAAAATTACAGTTTGTTTGCTTCTTGATTCCTATTCATGACCTGGCTAGTAACGGTCTCCACCAGTGGTCATGTGAAGTTAAACCATTCAGCTGCATGTTGTTGGTCTCGTCACATCACTACTTTTGTCACTATGAATGGTACCACAACGTGGGTCTGCGATCTTCGAAACCTGTTTCTAGATCACCTCAGGTATTATCTTATGTCGCTTCTAAACAACAACTAGCATCTTTTTAGTTTCATTCTTTGCTGATCGTGAGCAATCTACTGGGTAAGAAATACTCAGGCAGGATTGTCATAATCACTATGGCGCAGAAAATTACAGTTTGTTTGCTTCTTGATTCCTATTCATGACCTGGCTAGTAACGGTCTCCACCAGTGATCATGTGAAATTAAACCATTCAGCTGCATGTTGTTGGTCTCGTCACATCACTACTTTTGTCACTATGAATGGTACCACAACGTGGGTCTGCGATCTGCGAAACCTGTTTCTAGATCACCTCAGGTATTAACTTATGTCGCTTCTAAACAACGACTAGCATCTTTTTACCTTCATTCTTTGCTGATCATGAGCAATCTACTGGGTAAGAAATACTCAGGCAGGATTGTCATAATCACTATTCAGTCTTGCAGAGAGTCCACATTCAAGTTGTGTGATGCCATGTGGAGACTCGTCTATGATAGCCTCAAAAGGATGCTAGCTTTGTCTATGTAACAACTGTTACTGATTTTCCTCCGAGGACGAATTATGTTATTGTCAACTATAACGAGCTGCTATATATCTTCCAATTTCAACACAAGCAGACTCTTTTAGGCTTTCACGCTATTAAAAAGAATGAAATTTACCGGCAAGGCGACCTTTGTCTAAACGTTTATAACCCATTGGATAACCATATATTATTATAGATTATACAAATTGGGTTAGTGGTATCAGTCAATAATGTGTCAGCAAATTAAATTAAGTTCCCTTCTTCATATCAGCGACACTAGTTTCTGTTCTAGTTGGGTTAAAATTTGTATAAATCAAAATATGTTCTGAATTGTATATTTAGCATAAGTCAGATCACCACTTGTCAGATAGTGTATCTTGTCTATAATATAATCATGCTGCCAAAAGTAAATTATCTTGCATACCATTCCAATGCCAGAATAATACATTACTTGTTGCAAATACTAAAGAGATGGTACATGAATATGCTTTGTTGTTGCAGCGTATCTTATTTTACAAATATGAATAATAACATGGATTGTTTTTAGCATCATAGTTGTGTAAAATCAATGTTCAACAGTACAAAGAAAGTAAAGAGTGTCTATAAGAAAACTCGTCCATGTGTGCGTGTAATATATAATGTAGATTATGTGACATTAATAATAAGCAAAACATATATAATCTAGGCATGTTTCTTTCAAATTTTCTCAAAATATAGCCAAATGAAACCATCTGTGTTCTTGAAGAAGAAAATGAATGTCAATTATATAATATACGAATCGTCAATGACAAGTATTTTCGTTGCATTATATCATCCATAGCAATCATGATGAACATATTTACGTACAGTGTACTATAAAATAAAGATCATGAGTGTCCATTAGTACAATATAATGGATTTATCTGCTACAAATGTCAACTCCCATTTACAACCCTGCAAAGTAATATTAGCTTGCAAGTAAAGTAGATTCCTGAGTGCATCTCTACATCACCAAGTTATATGAAGGATTACAATACTAGCCTATGTCATGTTACTAGCTAAACTGTAGGTAGTTACAAATGTATACTATCCATCATATATCATAATGCAAACGTAATATAGCGAAACATGTATTTAGTGCGTAATTCTTTACTCTCTAAAACGAATAAATTGTAAAGGAGATTGTTACATTTGACAATGAACCGGCATTTATAGAATAAAGTATGTTCGAGACTCATAATATAAGAAACCCATTCAAAGTGGACAGCAATAAATACCATTATATATTAATTATGATACCACTATTGCATGCGGTTACTCACAAATATTACAGTTTAGCATGAAATATATTCCAGGATATATGCCTCTGAATATATTAGGTTAGACAGGTCAATACGTCATACATTATAACTCATTGCTAAAAGATAATGTGTTAAACATCAACGATTTTACAACATATCATCTAAATTTGCCTAAAACGTCCACACTACGTGTTCGTAATGTGTTGAAAGTCAGATTATGATATATGTCCAATGTATGACTCCCAGAAATACTGAAATAAAAATATTACAATTTGCACCCAATATTAATCCCACTCATATATCTCAATTGTATCAACATACATTTTTTAATCATCGTTAGCTTTAGATGAATTGTTTTGGGCAGTTTTAAAATACAGATGATGTGGGAAACCGTTAAGTTCTAACAAATATACATCTTCTGTTTACAACTGCACCTACTGGATTTGTCCTTTCATCTGGATCTGGATCTGTCCTTGCATGGAATATATGTTGATATACTTTATTACTCTTCTCTTCATATCTCTCCAGAAGAGATAAAGACAACCTAATATTGTATACTCGAAGCGTATCCATATTATTCAAAAGCGGCATTAATTAAGCTATCGATGATAACCACCAATTGCGTCATAAAATAATAAAATGTATCAATACTTGGCCAACGACACCATGTGACAGATAAGCTTATGATATACATAATCTTAAATAGTATTTGATGAAATTTCAATTTTAGTGTAATCAAATAATTGTAGTAATATTGTTGATGCTCTTGTTTTGGTAAGTATCTAAATACATTGTTATAATATGTTTGATATTATATGAATGCACAATCCTGTTTCAATATGCAGTGTCGTTTTTGCGGCGTCAAAGGCGAGGGGTCATTCTGCAACAACTGTAACAGACAAAAATGAAGGTAAGTCGCTTTCCTGGTCATATATTGTGTTGCTGAAACGATTTAGAAGAAACAAAGTATTATTCTTAAACGCTAAGTAGGCCCAATATATTAATATGGTATTAGTGTATTCACAGACGAAACGGTTATGCATTTATCTCTATGATCAATCACCTTAGTTATAATATTTATTGATTGACTGCGTTATACTCAAAAATGAATTTTATGTTAATATACAAAAACAAAAATAACGCAAGAATCTTACTTAAATTCGTGTTATTACTATCATCCGTGTGTTAGACTTTGCACAAAGACTAAACACTATTTAAAATTCTGAAGTCATAATCCTAGTTCATTTAAGTGACATGTACGTACATTGGTTAACGTTAGGTCATAGAGAGATAATGTCATCGAGCAAAATAACTCTTTAGGACAATAATGAAACTATATGCAGAAATATCTTTGATTATTGAATGGAGAAGCATGTTACATAATAGATCAGTTAGATTGCAGAGAAGCCACTAAGTTTCGGCTTTACAAATGCTTGCCATTTTATTTAAAGCTTAAACAAAGTTTTTACGATTTACGACCTTAATAAACATCACGTTTGACAACAAAAACAAGATTGAAACACGTGCCTTTTCTCTCAATGTTTATTGTGTCAGATGTTTGTCACGATTTTCACTCCAGATTAAACAGTAAACTGCTTAGGGGGGAAGAGTTACCTCAATATTGAAACATCTAAAGCCCAAATATGCTCACTATTATTTGTAATTCATGCCACCGGCAGTTCAGCATGACGATATTGAGATAAAAGGACGGTCAAGAAATAGTGAGAATCACATTTGATAATAATGTTCATTGTATAAGTTTACTATTCGTTTTGCAGATAGCATACGTCAAACATTTACAACAAAAAAATCATGAGAAAATACGAGTGACAAAGAGTACAGTCTAACATTCATATACAGTACCAAACGAAGTTAGCCTAACCCAAATATAATTAGTATCGCTTTCGACCATTTATTGCTACGAAGATAACTAGGAACATAGTGAGGTATCATTTTACCCTATGAAGGGGATATTCCAGGACAAACGTTTCCTGATGGCGAATACTAGATATTTTGTTATTATAAAAATTCGTGGCTAGCACGTTCCATTTTGCCAGTTACTATAACTGAAGCTTGTGCGTGTGTCATTTTGTTATTTGAACATAGCATTAAGGTATGTTATGTTATATTCCTACGATGTCTTTAGTACAACACATTTAATTATGTCAAGCACTAGCTGATATGGCAGCAGACACGTAGCATTATGTCTTATCCTGGCATTGGGCTGACCAGTCATAACACTAACCTCTTAAAGCTGAGCGCCGAACAAGGCAGGTGTTAGTACTATTTTTGTAGTTTTTTGGCATGTCCCACCATGTTTCGAACTCCATCATCAGAGGCGGAAGCTGTATCTATTGGGTCAACGGTAAGGTCGCTATTAATGAGGCACAGAGGTTAGTAGCCCACAGAGGAGTAATGCCAATCTCCCCTCGCAACGTTTACAAATGAGAACACAATAAGTTGGATCACCTACGTTTGTATATGGAGGCATTTGTCCCTGGCCTATATGACTATGCATTTTTATATTAACAAAATATACATAGGTTGTATGAGTAACTATAATAAATCATTATAGACGTCATAAGAAATGAACCAAACATTTTAAACAGAAATATGCTAATATATATTATTATATTAAAATATGAAATACTTTTTTTTGTGTAATTTGGATGGTTCCCTGCACATAAAGATGATGAAGAAGATTTACCTTTGTATTCTGAAATCAACAATAAAATGAATTTTTTTTAAAGGTTTTCAAATCTATGGCATTCATTCATATTGTGTATTATCAATTAAGGCTTGATTGTGTAGAAAAGTAAAGTTCTTTATATAATTACATAGCATACGAAATCAGCTTTGCATGTGTATTTTAGGACTTGGGGCTAGTATTATTCTGTATTTTGCAAACTGTCATTTCGATGAAGCAAGTGAAACATATATTTCCCAACAAGACACGTTCTAAAATCTTCAATAAAAAGGTTTTCCATTTCTAACAAACCCATACGCATTTTGCCAACAACGAAACACATAAGTAATTCATCCATAAGACCATCCACCAACTTACAAAGATATAAATGACTTTGCAATTGTGTCAGAAATATTGGTACTGTATGATGGAAATAATATGACTTTCGCTACCCGGTTGGAATAATGTTTTTGACTCATTGCCGGTAGGTATTTTATTATCTTAAAATTGATCAGTAAAGTTGAAATACATTGATGTTCTATTAAAGACCATCTATACGAAACGTATCGATATGTTGTTATAGTGAAGAAGTGACTAAACGTTCAGTAATAATACACAGATGCAGTTACAAAAAGTGTATTCATTCAATAAAAGCGCCCTATTCATTAGTAGATCTATGTGAATGAATTGATGTTATTTGACTTGAATCTTGAACAGGATGCTTATAGTTTGATTATTAATCTTGTGTACTTCATTCTCTTGTATGTGTTTGATTCGTGTTCTGATATGTAATCTGCAGTGAACGAAAAATATAGGTTTGATGTTATCTGTGTTGTTTTTATTGTTATATATCCTGTTTATATGAGATTCACTTCCACACTATACACACCCAGATTAGGAATGTTAATTAAATTTTAAAGGGTATTTAAAACGAATGTGTTTAGTTTTTTTCTTATGAAACCATCAGCACATAATTCTCAAAATTGAATTCAACATCATTACATTTTTGGAGATTGTAACTCTGTAATTAAGGAGATGGCACACGTTGAAAGCTTCAATATTGATGTTTCTCTCCTTTTATAGCATGTATCGATATATCGAAGTTGTACGGGGTGCTCTATTAACCCCCACTAGTTATAACGTTGGTATACGAACTATATATCATAAAGTTAAAGAAAATTAACGTAAGATATCAAAGATGACTGAAACATTCTTGCAAACAGTAGTATGACAGTTGACATACAGCTACAAAAATCACATTTACTTGGCAATATTTGAGATTATTGAATAACGAGCTGTGTAAAACATAGTGAATGAATTTCATAATTGCGATAACCATGCCAAATTAAATCTTCTAAATAACAAATTGCATGTTGCTACTCTGTAACTGGCTAAGAAACTTGAACATAGCGTAGGGGAGATAATTCCTGAACTAATCAAGATTTGTACGAATCTCATCATACTTCTTCTTATCGTGATCTATAAATATAGCAAGATATCAATGTGGCGAATGTATCAGTGTCTGAGACTTCGTGAACAAGAAACATTGATTACTTTGAATGGTGAATCCTTGGTCATGACAAGACAAACGGAACAGTAGGAAACTTTTGAACTAAATGACATAATAATCTTTTTAAAAATTACATTACGTGATTTTAACTGAATTAAGACTTGGCGAAAGGCAGTAGAACAGAAGTTGCCTGTTTTAAAAAAAAACTCAGAAAACAGCCACGAAATTATAATTTCCGAAGTTAATCTAATATGCCATACCTAGGTATACGGAAACAAAATATTTTAACTATATAATAATACCAATATTATTGGAGACAACTATATAGGCAGAATGTTATAAGCAAAGCATTATTGAAGTTATAGACGTCAATGTCGATTGAGATAAAACAGAAGTAGTTATTGTCAATGACAAACAAAGGGAAATTTGAACATGAGAATGCAGGAAACATAGTTTAGGTTTTGTCTAGCCAGTGCTGACTACATATAGCTTGCGCAGGTTAATTATATGAAATTTTATTCTGACAGTATGAAATAATTGTGAAAGATAAGCTTTGTTATAGGATTTAGTATGTTTTATACATTCAGGCCAATTGTTGTGAAATGATGACCAAGTCAACAAAGTACCACAACATTATTTCCTTTGTTAGGGTAACTTTTTAGGTTATGAACATTGGCAATTATACAATTTATAATGAGGTTAAAGTAAGCGTGATGCTGGCTTATACACATTTCAAAGTAAAATACTTTTTACAGAAGTGCACCAGAAAAAGTGCGTGCGGTATCGTCTTAAATGCAATGCGACCTGCTTATATGAAAAGCAGTGCATTTGTGTGGATTACAGTTATCAGGTGCGTAACTAAAGGTCCCGATAAGTGTTTAATGCTAAGCTTGTTATGTTCAGGTCTATTGCTAATCTTTTGTTCATTGCACGTACACAGCGTGTTAATTTTACGATAGTATGTATGAAACCGTTTTGAAATATACGTGTACTCTACTACCTATTTGTCTAACCTAGTAAAAACAAGGTCCAAATCTTGATAGATACTGAATGTATGTACAATTTGCAATTCGAACAAAATCCGAGATGCATAATAATATATAATCTGCTAACCAAATTTACGATATTCAACTATCTAATTCACATATGAGTTATATTAAGAGTGAATGCTTTCGTTTCATAAATATGTTCAGAATTCTGAATGCGTTTTAAGTTTAAAATAAAACGTTAATTTTATTACTACAAAAACTAGGTAAAGGAATTGATTTCAGTAGACAGTATTAAATGAGTTCTAACTAATCGTTTGGTTATAAACTGTCTCGCTAGACTGATCATGAATTGTGTACTCATCGTTAAATTATGTGGATTTCGTTAGGTTCCCAATCTCATTTTATGTGAAGTTACACCAATGCCGAAACATAGTAATAATAATAAAAGAACTACACCCTGTAACAATATATGTTCATATGTGAACGTGCCTGTGTCATAATAATCAGATGGTACTCAATGTTTCTTATTAAAATACATCATGATTGCTCATATAAATCTCATGTTAAGTCAGTTACAAAAAATGGAAACATAATGCATTATACTGCTCTCGCCGGAATTTACATAGAACATATACAAAACTCAACGTGGTAGTACAAAAAATATCTAGGCATTAGAAATTAATATATAACTTTATTCTTATATATAAGTGTATTAACTTTAATATATAACTCATTTACAGCTGGAGATCTGCAATTCTTTAAGAAGACTGCTCTTTATTAAGACGTTTCTTTAGTATAATAGTTTCATACTATGTAGCCCTACATCGTTTGTGCGCTTGAATAATGTTTCGTCCATTGAAAGCACGTCATAGGGTGTCCAAACTCACTGTTGCAAAATATTGTTCATGATACATAAATCAACTGCTGTCATCCTTGTACAGAAATATCTAAACCCGAGTACATGTATGCAATAAATGAAAGGATTTATACATTTCGTGACATCAAAACTATTATTCCAATAGAGATTTACATGGCACTCATAACAATTGCACATTATAAGTTAAACCTATGTGACAAAACAGACCTTCCAGCACACCACCAATAACTTTATTTGCCTAAGAAAGCATATGACAGGCTTTACAATACATTATTCAGAATATTTTGTATTTTGTTATGACAATACTTTGTACCAGCATTTAATATATGGCAGGAATATATCACGAGAAACAACAAGGGATGCGAACCCTACAACTTTTTTTAGAAGAGTCGACGAGTTAATCTAAGAATGCCTCGAAAATGCGTTATAGAAACCTCCATTCAGCAAAATAAAATTTAAAAAAAATCGACGCCACCCACCCCATGGATTTAACAATTTATGTAGTTAACGATATTCTTCGAAAAGCTTAATAGAAACCTCCATTGGGTAAAAAACGACGCCAACGTTGTTGTAATTTTCGCCCTCCCTGCTGCTATAGATTTAACAATTTATGTAGTTAACAATGAGTTATGAGTTATTCAGCAAAATAAAATTTAAAAAAACGACACCATTGATATTGTCGCGTCGGGTTAATAAATTATTTCAACCGAATATTTGATCGAGTCCGATACGATATCGTGTTCGAGGGTCATGCAAATTTATTGTTATAAATCCGTGTGGACCGACTGAGCGTGACTAAAGAAATTTTGAAAATGATTGAAGTCCATATTGGAGCACCATGTCTGCCAAATTTTTCGCAGCGTATGTGTATCAACGCCGTTGAATACAGCAATAATATTACAGTTATCTCTCATCACTTTTGGAATCTGAGTGTAGCGTTTAGTGACATATATTTTTGTGACGCCCCAGGGAAAATATCATAGCTGTTTTTTTTTGATTGTCTAACATTACATCATCGTATACAACTAAATTGTTAATGCTCCCATCAAGGTCATCCACGGATGGTGCATCATTGATATGGGTTATAAACTCAATGACGTTCTCACATTTAATTTCTATAGCGATTTCGTTGAAGTTTTTCAATACTTCGTAGCATCGCTGATCATCTGCACTAGGATCAACTAAATACAACTTATCCCACTTCATCCATCTCATTATTAAATGGAGTAACAATTGCGTCTTGCCGGATCCAGATGGTCCGATTATAATTGCGCGGATAGAGTTTGGTAGCGCTGCATGATGCTTAACTGGTTCTCTTGTTTTAGTCGCTGAAAATCAATTACATTTATATTATTAAAAAAAAGTATGGATCTATATTGTGTGAAGTGTAAAACGCGTACTAGCACACATTAAGTGACGACGATTACAACTAAAAATAACAGATCAGCACTTACTGGTAGGTGTGCAACATGTGGTTAAAAATTTTTTTTATTTGTTTCTATGAAATCCGGAGAACAAAATGCATTATACTGCTCACGACGGAATTAAAACTAAACGTGGTAGTTCCAAAAATTATCTATAGATTAGAAATGAATATATAACTTTATTCTTATATATAAAACTTTATTAACTTTAATATATAACTCATTTACCTCTACAGCTGGAGATATGCAATTCCTTAAGTAGACTGCTCTGTATTAAGACGTTTATTTAGTATAATAGTTTCGTACTACGTGAGGTAATTATACACAGACGATGTAGCTCTGCATCGTTTGTGCGCTTGAATAATGTTTCGTCCATTGAAAGCACGTCATAGGGTGTCCAAACTCACTGTTGCAAAATATAGTTCATAATACATAAATCAACTGCGGTCATCGTTGTACATAAATATCTAAACAGAGTACATGTATGTAATAAATAAAATGATTTATAAATTGCGTGTCAGCCAAACTAATTTTTCGAATACACATTTACATGCCACTCACAACAATTGCACATTAAAAGTTAAAACTATGTAACAAAACAGACCCTCCAAGCACACCAGCAAAAACTTTATTTGCCAAACAAAACATATGACTGGCTTTACAATACGTTGTACCAGCATTTAATATATGGCAGGAAGATATGACGAGAAATATATGTCACTAAAGTGGACACGATTTTGTCTTTGAAAGACCATACCACGTGGAAGCCAGAACAATGGAAGTAACATTGCCATAAGGAAACGTAATGTTCAAAAAAGGAATAGTCAGGTTAAAACAAAAACAAAAATGCATAACATAATGACAATACCACTTTCCCTAGCTGTTATACCGAAACCATCTAGAACGTTAAGTTTTGGGTTGTTAAGATATTGCTTTGTATTCTCCTTGTTACTGGATCACTGAAGAGGATAATGAAAGAAAAATGAGAGCTATTAAATTTGTTTTGATAAACTCCACGGCTACGAGGACCAATTGGAATAAAATTAAAATTATAAGCTTGTACTGATCGAATGGAATGAATTTTATTAATATTTAGTTTCATCAAATGCTTCATAATCAGATATATCTATATATATATATATATATATATATATATATATATATATATATATAGTAAGCTTACGAGGCTAGGAAGCTGTCAACTTCAATTTCATCGGGCACTGTATATATTTCTGGTAATGTTTGTACTCACTGATTCCTTCCAGGCGTCATGAAGGAATGAAGGAGGACATATTGCAGACGGTGAAGTCATAGTTGAAAACAGTAATATCTGTCGTCTAATCATAATCAATTTATGTATTGCATAGAATGCAATAACGCATCTCGTTCGTGCCCTGCATTTTATCATCAGTTAACATCGTTCCGTTTAAAACGAGTAAGATGACACTTGTCAACGACATATTAAATATGATGTTATACAAGAAGGGTTTTCAAGTTCAAATGTGGACATGTTTGATTGAGTTTGTCTGTAAGGTCATAATCGTTGTGTTTTACTTCCTGCGGCCGTGTAGAATATAATCAGATGCATCAGATGTCCAAATGTTTACCAGGACTGTTTACTCAGTGCCAAATAACATCGGCAATGTGCGCTACGATGACTTGGCGCCACTTAATTTCCTACACAGTCATGGGTGTAACAGTATAGCAAACCAGATCAGTTACAAAGTTGATAAAAACTCTATTTTTGTCCATTCCATTTCAAACGTTGATTTGAACCAAGATTTTTATAGTTTCTAAAGTATTAAATATCTTTGCACTTCACTTTGATCTGTACAAAAATAATCTTAATGTGCTCTCTTTGCAAATTGGTTATGAACTTTTCAGTAGTATTCATTAAGACAACAGAGACACGTTGCACGCCAACTGACATGTTTCCAGAAAGGCTGAACCTTTTTACTCCTATGCGATGTTTATATCAACACAACATGCTGTGGCTAACACATTGGTACGCATATTCTATGCAGGTGTATCGACCATTGTTTCAACAACTTTCGTGGACAAAATTGACAAAAGGACTATATGCTTTGAAAATCAAAATATAAAAAAATTATCCAAACTTATTCATGAATTTATGGATGCTATTATTTGATAGATGCAAGCACTTCAACACTGTATAATTTAAAAGAGAAATAACACTGGTGTTTTCAAGTTGATTTTCCGTCTGTGTACCCAAACGATACTGATCGGGTTTTCGTAATTCCTCTCCTGTGCAAGTACAAACAAATTATCAGTGTACAATTAAATGACCTGGTCTCCTAAACCTCAGCCACTACCATGTGAACTGCATATTTCAGTTTAATATATATATATATTAAGTAACGTTTCAATGGCTTGGTTGCCGATATATTATTCCTTTTGTTGACAAGTGTTTCTAAGCATTCACCCCAGCCTATTCGTTACAACGTTACAAAAATAATAGCCTGATGAATCTGTTGTTATCGAAAATATGTTTAAATATAGAATATTTGTTAAGGCAGATTGAAAGGTGAACAGTTGGTTAGAATTTATATTTACCAACATGCATGTATCAACAATGTGCGGTGTGGTATATGTGGCAATGTGTGTATAGCTGTGTATCATGTACTTCGAAAGTTTGATTAACCTAATGTGTGTGATATATATAGGTTACTTTCTTCGTGGTATTGTGTACTGTGATATATTTTTGTTTTGGTTAGGTAAACAAAGGTACCAAAACGTATTTCAATATAATACATTGTGTTATTAGTGAAATCTCTTCGTTAGCTCTTTATATAATTATATCCATTTCATTTGTTCCATTTGATCATTTATTGATTATAAAGCTTTTGTGTAGATCTTGTTTAAGTGTACCGTTTGAATGCACTATGAATTGCATTTACTACTACTACTACTACTACTACTGCTACTACTACTACTAATATTAATACTATTAATACTCATAAAAATAATGAGGACAGTGTATATCTTCTGATGTTCAGATGCTATTAGAGCTTTACCACATATATAAAGATATGATTACAAAAGAAACAAAACCATAAACAAACACAATGGAATTAGAAAGCTTACAATGGTGAAAATAATAAAGGTAGGAGACATTTTAGGCCTTAAAGTCTGTTCTTGCAGTCGAAAAGAGGTGATTTTTAATTCTTGAAGTTTTGTGTCTAATGTATAAGGAGCTAACGAAGAGAAAACTGAGATATGCAGTTCACATGCCGTCTATGTATTAACGAGAATGAAATAACGCATCTAGTTCGTGGAAATGTATGCTTTATAAAGCGTCATAAAACCCTGGGATACATTCTCTGTGATGACCTTACCACGATATATATATATATATATATATATATATATATATATATATATATATATATATATATATATATATATATATTCATGATGGTATCGCCAAACATTTTTATATTGTATTGAAGGAGTCAACCTGAACTCCGGTGACACATCACATAAGTGCAAATGTGCCGATAGCGATGCCGAGACCATGGTTGTTACCAGTTACCTAACAACAGAGTTTTATGTCCTGAACATTGTGGATGTTCCTGGGCGTATTAGATACCGTCGTGCCGATTTATTTTACACCAAGCGAAAGTTAGATGGAGCGGATAAAACTGTTATTGTCTTATGTAAACGGATACATAATTTAGCTATTTTATTAGATGAGTGGAATTGCTGTTTTCGCTCATGAAACCTCTTCGCAATATGTCTTCAAAGCTATTTACGTCTCTTTCAATCTTTCCGAAAATATTAGTGAAACTATTAGCTCCAATAAGACCTATCGGTCACACGATCACCTGTTTGCTTTCGACTACTGCGTTTACTGCATAACACGTAAAGGGGGTTCCTTGGAGTAGTACATTCCGCACTCACTTGCAGGTCATACTTTCCGTGGTAACGTTTCCATTTGGCACTTGTTCAAAACCCTGTACTTCCAGCGATGTAAATGCATTGAATTTAAAATTGGTTCCAATCATGTTGTATCATCAAGAAAAAGGATACTGTTAATGATGCCGTCATTGGTGCCGATATTCTGCCAAATAATGCTAGATAAAGACAGGCACAGATGACAAATATATGATTGCAGATCGCTTGTCACATCTGTTTTCTTGATCATATGCACATAAACATGACTATTGATGACTAATAATGGTACAAACTGTAGCATGAACTATATTAATATCAACTTTAGAATACCACAATAACCAGATTACGTCACAGTAGTATCCGGAACAAAGTATGCAGATCACGTACACCAGCTTTACAAATGGATGGTATAATAGCATCTACAATTAATCAAAAACGTTTGCCTACGAACCAACGACATTACTACATTATTCCCAGTTTGATACGTTTCTCACTTGTACTTTACTTATATATATATATATATATATATATATATATATATATATATATATATATATATATATATATATATATATATATATATATATATATATATATATATATATATATATATATATAGCAGCAGAGAGGGTGAACCTCACAACGTTTTCAAGCAAAAATAAGGCTTGCTTGGCTGAGTACCCTTAGATGGGAAGGGTATATACCAGTCGTAAAGACGTATTTACGTGTTATGGAGAGTGATTGGGACATAAAAAATCGAGAGAAAAAATTTAAAAAAAAAAAATAAGTCTCCATTTGCCAAATGGGAACTCAACAGAGGGGGTGAACCTCACAACTTTCCGGCAAAAAAATCGATTGAAACCCTCAAAACGGAACATAGAGCCTTCCTTCGAAATCTCATTTTAACCAAAATTGATTAAAAAAATTCATATTTTAACTAAAAAAAAATATCTCCATTTGCCATATGGAGATTTTACTATTTTTCAATCAATTGTTTTGTCGCAACTTGTTGTCATTCACCCCCTCTGCTGCTACAGGTTAATAATTTTTTACGATGAAAATCACTAAGATTTTAACCGAATATTTGATCGAGTCCGATACGATATCGTGTCCGAGGATCATGCAAATTTATTATTACAAATCCGTACGGGTTTTGATTGAGCGTTACTAAAGAAATTTTTAAATTGATTATGATCCATATCACCGCAGCACCAAGTTTGCCAAATATTTCTAAGAGTATGAGTATCAACGCCGTTGAATACAGCTAGAATATTACAGTTATCTCTGATAACTTTTGGAATATGTGTGTAGCGTTGAGTGACATATATCACGTCAGTGTTTTTGTGCCTGCCTCGGGAAAATATTCTAGCAGGATTTTTTTGTTTATCTAACATCACATCGTCGTATACGACTAAATTATTAATACTTCCATCGAGGTTTTCTACTGATGGCGCCTCGTCAATATCGGTTATAAAATCAACGACGTTCTCGCCTGCAATCTCTGAAGCGTTTTCATTAAAATCTTTTAGCAGTTCATGGCATCGTTGATCATCTACGCTAGGGGCAATTAAATACAACTTATCCCACTTCATCCATCTCATTATTAAATTGAGCAACAATTGAGTCTTGCCGGATCCAGATGGCCCGATTATAATCATCCGGATAGAGTTTGGTAGCGCTGCATGATGCGTAACCGGTTCTCTTGCTTTAGTCGCTGAAAAATCAATTATATCCATATCTCTATACATAAATTATGGATCTATATTGTATGAAGTGTAAAACGCGTACTGGCACAGATGACGTGACGACGATTACAACTAAAAATAACCGATCAGCGCTTTCTGGTAAATGCGTACAATGCGGTACAAAGAAATTTAGATTTGTGTCTATGAAATCCGGAGATGATTTAAAAAAAAACGAGGAGGTGATATCGCAGCCAAATTGACAAAGCTCCCTGGAACCCCATCGGCAAAGTACCCCGGAGAAAAGCACCTTCCAGGATATAGCTACTGTGGCCCAGGAACACGATTAGATATCAGACTTGATGGTCAAAATCAACCCAAACCCGGTGAAGAACCGATAAACGCTATTGATAAGGCTTGTCATGCTCATGATGTCGCATATAAGAGCAGCGATTTGCAACACAGGCATCTAGCAGATGTGAAATTAATTCATGCATTAAATGCTATTCCTGATAAATCCTTCAAAGAAAAATTAGGTTCATGGTTAATAAAATCGGCTATGAAAAGCAAATTGATGTTAGGTGCCGGTAATTAATAACAACATGGAATCTATTTATTATTCTCCGAGGGGATATTGGAGGGGTAACGCTGCAATCAATAAACTCGCTAGCGCCGCAAAAGTGAAAAAAGCTACTGCGGCTAATTGGTTATCCAAACAGGCTATATGGCAAATTTATCTACCAGCGCCTACACAAATTAATTACTCGCATTTTGATGTGACTGTTCCTAATGAAGTTCATCAGGCTGATTTATTGTTTTTACCACATGATCGTGGTTACAAATACGCGTTAACCGTAGTTGATGTTGCGAGTCGATACAAACAAGCAGAGCCATTAAAAACAAAATCATCAACTGAAGTCGCTTCTGCATTTGAAAGGATTTATCGAAAGGGTCTTCTGAGTTGGCCAAATCTGTTACAAGTTGATCCTGGCAAGGAATTTTGAAGGCGTTGTTTTATCAGCGATGAAACATCACAATGTCACCATCAGACGAGGGCATACTGCATTACATCGTGATCAGGCAATTGTAGAACGATTTAATCGGACTCTTGCTGAGCGGTTATTTGGATATCAATACGCGAAGGAGTTTATTCAGGATAAAAGATCCCGTGAATTTGTTAAGAGATTACCAGCTGTGATTACCGCGCTCAATAACGAGATTACTCAAACAATTCACATGAAACCTGTCAACGCGATTAAGAAAGCGTCTATACCTAAAATGGAAATAGAAGGAATTTCACAAAATGATTCTAGCGTTTCCCAACCAATTCTTGGTAGTAATGTCACTGTCAGGTATTTATATGAGCCAGGAGAGTTGGAACGTGGCACAAAAAGGGCCACTGATCCTATTTGGAGTGTTACTGCACACAAGATATCTAATATAACACGATCAACTGGTAGACCTCAAATCTATAAACTGGATTCAACTGCCCCTCAACGGGATTTTACACGCGAACAATTACAAGTGATTCCTGACGATACTCAATTACCACCGCATGGTCTTAACTAGCGCCGTTGCGTCTATTGCACTCAAGACAAGTCAACATCACATTGTTTCTGACATGACCGAGACTGTTATTTTTTCTGTCTACGGTAAATTGGCGAGGATCTTTATCCGAATACTGCCAACGCATTATACAATTGCAACTTGCGCAGTGATTATTCTGTTGTTGTTTCAGCGTAATTATTAATCCAGCATCAACGTCAAATTCTCGTTGTTTTTTTTGTCTTGTTGTTTGTAACCGGAGAGTTTTTTATCAATAATTTTAACATCAATATCATCCATTATTGTGTCATTATCATCGCCTGACTCTGTCAAGACAATTCTTCGAAGCTGATTTATTTTTCGTACTCTGGATACTGCGAGATAGACTAAATTTGACCATTCGATGCGATTATCTACCATCCAAACAATTGTGTCTGTGATAGTCAATCCCTGTGACGAATGTATCGTCGCTGCGTATCCTAGCGTCCACGGGGATTTTCAGCGCGCAATGCATCTTCAACGACGCTGATATCAACCAGCACAATATCATTTAATACGAGAATTTGTTTTTGAAATCCTTCGGATTTTGGGCCTGGAATATCAACTTCGATATTCTGCTTTCGTGTATCCGAAGGCCTATAACATAACGGTACTGGAAGTACGGCAAATTCTTCTTTATGTAATTCAAATAACTTCATCTGAAGTGTGTCTCTGACAATTTTTTACTCGCAATTATCAAATCGTTTGGTCTCCACGTTTCCCAAAAATCATTCATGGGAGTTTCTGAAATCACTGCACGCGCTATTTCGCATTGGATTTTATCCGGTTGTAATCTAATTAACGCTTTGAATTCTCGTAATCGTTCATCAAGTGATCTATAATCAGCGTTAATTTCTTCGTAATAGTCTACAAAACCCTTTAGCCACTCATGTGGCGATCCGCCAACAAATGGTGGAGGTTGGCCGTGATCACCGCACATAACGACTTTTGTGTTTTTGTTTAACGACCACTCAAGAAATGTCTGTAATACATCTAATGATACTGTGCATATTTCATCCCAGATTATGATTTCAGGAATGAATTTATCACCCATACGCTCAGGAGTCCATTTGTCACCCTTCCATCGAAAGAAACAATGATACGTACAGGCATTTACCCCTCGTTGTTTCATCTCTCTGGCGAGTCTGTGAGCCGGTGTTAGCACAATCATGGTTGTGAAATCCGTAGGATTTTTCCCACGGAATAATTCAATTGCACGAGTTGTCTTTCCTGATCCACCACAACCGTTTAAATAAACTGTCTTGTATCTACATACGGGATCAGATACCGGTGGTGCATTAGAAAATTCTGATTGAATTTCAGTACGGTTACAACAAAGATATTTATCGTCGTTGGCAACGTCTGCGGATTCACAATAATAATGTAGTGTTTCCTATTTAAATCGCCAACGTCCCCAATTTTCCTCGGGATCTGTGAATGCCGCTACAGCTGATTTATATTTATTATGTATATACATCGAATCAGTGGCTACTCTAACTGCGGTATTAGGAAATCTATTTATCATCGAAAATAGATTAATACAAGCATAGGCTAGCATAGAACTTCTTAAGTGTGTGTACTGAGAATTATATCCATCATAGTAGGTAACAACCGTACCTAATTTTTCACCATTGGATAGAAAAGCATCCTTACGGGATACAAGTTTTCCTTGTTTCGTTAAATCCGCTACAATAAAATCGTATTCAGCGACGTCGATGATCAACCGCGAAGAATATTTTGCATTGTCGTATCTTCCACCCTGGGTAAATTTACCGATTATTCTTCGTCCAAAATCTTTTGCTTCTTCATTTTTAATTTCAAATACCTCCTTAGACAAATTCATGATTTCTTCTTCACTAAAATTCTTCAAATTTCCATCAGGAAATTGTTTTCGTATTTCGTTAATTACTTGATCTAGATGGGGTTGTGGTAGCCAAACTTCTTTCTGAGCTCGATAGGAAATAATCGCTTCACCGACAATCAACGATATTAGCATACCACAATCGATCATATACCGTAGTAACACTACTGGCATCCACGCCTTTTCAGACATATGTCTACCAAGCCAAAGATAACTACACGGATGTAACCCTGTAGCTAATTCGAATGATATCACACGAGCGAATCCAGTTAAATCAAAATCAGGCAAACGACCATTAATCGCAACACGAGTCATTTCATGCGTGGGGTGTCCAAATCGTTTAAAGTAGTTACCACATTCCCCATACCCGAGAAAACTTCCAGGATAACACGCGGATATATCAATTGAAATCATACCATCACGTGAGTATTTTGTATTCCACAGTCCTCCATGACCGAATTTGACGCAACTCAATTTAATGTGTTCGAGAAAATCACTTCGTGTTGGACGCCATGAGTTTTTTTTTCTTGCAAAGTGAGCTACCACTGATGGAATAGTAAAACTATCCGTGAGTAGTTTTTCATGGAAAAATTAGCGATTTTTCTCATTCTGTTATCTAACTCTTCAACGCGATATAATTCACCATTTGGTCTTACAAATTGATCGAATCCTAATTCGGAACCAGCACTACTAAGTAGCCAGACTGACAGAGAGTCCTCTTTACATAACGCGTTAATAGCATCGAATAATTTCTCTTCATAGAAAACACCCCCGACGAATTCCCGGGGGATATATCTCACGGTTCATTCTCGTGGAAATATTGTTACTGCAGGTGTCCACGCGTGTTCGTTATGATCAATAACACTGGTCAACAGTGAAATCATTACTGACTTGAAAAGGCCCTAATATGTAGTATTTTGGTGTGCCGAACACGAATATAACCGTGAATTTTTTTTATTGGCTCTCGTTTTGAAGATATTCATATACCTCATTTTCTATGTTTCACTGTGTAAATTTCTCCAGTAGGACTGCAGCAACATCCGGAATAATGATGTAACATTGCATAATACCATCATGCTCACATCATCCACAGTTGATTGCATCATTTTCTGATGCAATGCAATACTAATGCCATGCGGCTGCTGAAGTAAGTTGACGTCAGCTGTGTACTATACATGTGTAGGCCTATTATACTAATGCCAGGCGGCTGCTGAAGCTGACGTAAGCAGTGTACTATATAAAGCCCAATCAGATAGGTTCAGCATTTAAAATATTTTAGACGTTGTGCGAGACAGTTCAAGCTACTGTTACATAAAACTTATTATTTTATCCATTTACGTACAATAAAGAACAGTAATGCCTCGAAAGTGTGTTAATACCGCGGACAATTTTTGCTATATTTGTGGGGAAGTGACATTTGCCAACCAGAAGAAAAGTATCAATTCTCAAGTGAAGAAGGCATATCATCTTTACTTCGGATGCAAGGTTGGTGACCAAGACAAGCCTTGGGCTCCGCATATATGCTGTGCTACATGTACAACACAGCTTTCACAGTGGTTGAATTGCAAAAGGTCATCAATGCCGTTTGCAGTCCCAATGGTGTGGAGAGAGCCAAGCAACCACCTAAATGACTGTTACTTCTGCTTGGTTCCTCCTCTTTCCGGCGGAATAACGAAGCGAAAGAAGTCGAGAATAGTCTACCCAAACATTCCGTCTGCATTGAGACCAGTTCCACATGGTGAGGGACTTCCTATTCCAGAACCTCCAGCAGAATATTCTCTTGATTCATCTGACGAAGACAAAGGTGAGTCGACCTGTTCTTCTCCTGGTCCATCAGCATGCAGTGATCCAGATTTTCACTGTGGTGCATCATCAACCCCACACAGAATAACACAGGAAGAACTAAATGACCTGATTCGTGATTTGGACTTATCAAAGAACAAGGCAGAATTGCTAGGATCAAGACTCCAACAATGGAATCTTCTAGAAGAAGATGTCACAATTACTGCATATCGAAAGCGCCACCAGCAATTGGAGCCTTTCTTCAGAAAGGAAAGTAATCTGATATTCTGTTCCGATATTGAGGGCCTCATGAATGCTTTAAAAATCACTCATGACCCACATGAATGGAGACTATTTGTGTACTCTTCGAAACTGAGTCTCAAGGCTGTGCTTTTGCACAATGGAAACATTCTTCCATCTATTCCAGTAGCGTATGCTGTCCACATGAAAGAGACATACGATAACGTAAGGCAGCTACTGAATTCCATTGAGTATAACAAGTACAGCTGGCACCTCTGTGGTGATTTGAAGGTAGTTGCCCTTTTAATGGGACTGCAGCAAGGATATACAAAACACATGTGTTTCTTATGCGAGTGGGATAGCCGAGCAAGGGAAATGCACTACATGAGGAAGGAATGGACTCACAGGCAGAATGTAGCCATTGGAGAGAAGAATATCCAACACCCAGCTCTGGTTGAGGCTCAGAAAATCTTGCTACCACCCCTTCACATCAAACTAGGTTTGATGAAGAACTTCGTGAAAGCCATTGACCGGACTTTGCCAGCATTCCGATACCTGCATGAAAAATTTCCTCGACTCAGCGAAGCAAAGATTAAAGAAGGAGTTTTTGTGGGTCCTCAGATTCGAGAGCTTTTCAAAGATGACCGGTTCAACAACTTGCTGGAAGGTGACGCGAAACAAGCATGGAATGCTTTTCGCCTAGTTTCTACAAACTTCCTCGGAAATGTTAGGGCAGAAAACTATAAGGAACTAGTAGAAGACATGTTGATGAAGTATAAGAAACTTGGCTGCAATATGTCTCTAAAGATTCACTTCCTTCATTCCCATTTGGATTTCTTTCCTAGCAACTGTGGTATTGTTAGTGATGAACACGGCGAACGTTTTCATCAAGATATCGCAACAATGGAACAAAGATACCAAGGAAAATGGTCCACTACAATGCTGGCTGACTACTGCTGGACACTCCTCAGAGATGCTCCCGAACAGCTGTACAAGAGACAGGCGAAGAAACCTAAGATGTAGTCAATGACTTGATTTTTTATAGGTAGGCTATTACAGTTGACCTTTTATTATTGGAATGCATTTCGTTATGTAAACATTAATTTCTTGCAGATTACAAAAAAAACTAGAGCCAATTTTGCAATTTGACTGTCATATTCGTGTTCATCACATAAAAATTGATAAGAATTGACTAATTTTATTTCAGTAACATGAATTTTGTACAAATTTGTTGTCCAGTGTAATTTGTATTGGCGCTCCCTTTAATTTATATTTCGGTTCGTGTAATACTTCTCCGGTTATCGTCATAACGGTTATTGGGAATCTTAATGATGTTTCTAATTTAGCTAAATCAGAAATCTTTGCACCGTGCTGTTTCACCGTCAGTTCCCATTCGGTTATTTTCCTACGTCGCAGATCAGTTAGTTTATTTCCTCGGGGTGAATTTGTGAAGTGTTCCATTACCCGTGTTGCTACACAATTCAACGTCGAATCACCTTGTGATTTCGACGATAGTTTCATAGGAGCTAGTTTTGCAATATCAGGTTTATCATTTAGCGGGTATATTCCATAAACGACTTCTGTTACAGGATAAGATCTCTCGTAGTATGGTTTGTCGATTCCAGTTAGAATTCCTGGTTTGGAATCTCTACTCACAATGACAGCTTTTTTATTTCTAAGGATTGGTTCAAATTTATCCTTGATAATCCATTTGCCTTCGACTTCGATAATGAATTTTATTCTGAAAAAATACTTCTGTTGAGAATTGCTTGGCCCACCAAGGTGTGAAATTACTTCTGCTGCTCTTTCATCATTCATAGTAGCGTCGATGATTGGTACATTGACACCGACATCTTCGATGTTGTTGATAATTCGAAATGTCGACCAACAGTGTGCTGCACCGTCTCGGTAGAATTCATTAAAACACTCTCCGATTTTATCCAGTTTAGTTCTATCACCGATTAGACGTTCTGATGTATCAGAGACTCTATCGAGATTAAAATTAGTATTTTTCCAGGGATTAATTTTCGATAATCTCTCAAACTTGTTCATTAGACGTTTTTTTGGATTATCGTTTACTAGACGTTTTTTTGGTTTATCGAGATTAAATCTCGGACTAATTTTCAATAATCTCTTAAACTCCTTCATGTTGCCGTCCACTAGACGTTTTTTTGGTTTATCGAGATTAAATCTAGGACTAATTTTCAATAATTTCTTAAACTCCTTCATGTTGCCGTCCACTAGACGTTTGTTTGGTTTATCGAGATTAAATCTAGGACTAATTTTCAATAATCTCTTAAACTCCTTCATGTTGCCGTCCACTAGACGTTTTTTGGTTTATCGAGATTAAATCTAAGACTAATTTTCAATAATCTCTTAAACTCCTTATCAGGATTGAATTGAGCATTTTTCCAAGGCTTAATTTTCGATAATCTCTCGAACTTCTTCATATTATTATTAAAACAAGCATTTAAATGAAATATTTATGTATAATGAATCACTGCAAATGGCTTATGATTGGATCGACGACACCGTGTAACAAATCATGCAGAAATGAATTCTGTGGGTATCATATGCAAAGCTTTCGTCGTGGAAGCCTCGGTCCGTTACCCTGCATACGATGTGGGGTTGGGGTCAGGGGGAAATCGCAGTTGTGTCTGAGTTGTGGTGGTAAACGATACAGGGAATTGAAGCGTTATTATGACAAAAGAATCAAGAAAGGAAAATCATATGAATTTTCAATCAAAAATTCTGACCTTGACTCTGGCAGCGACAAAGTCATAAGAACTCCCCAAGACTACATCGAAAGATTCTCCAAAGATGTTATTATTCGACCAAACAATGAATTAGACAAACAATAGTATAGTATATAAATGAACCAAGAATTCAGACCACACCCTGTGATTACAAATTATGAAGCATCCAGTGATGGTGTTGTCAGACACTGTAGACTGAAGAAATCAGTTGGTGTTGTGAATAATCAAGGATAATTGAGGTTTCGCGCTGGAAAGAAAATTTGTTACTGCCATCGTTTCGTGTATGAATGTTTCCATGGATTAATCAATGATGGTTTTGTTATTGATCACAAGGATTCTAATCCAAAAAACAATTCTTTATCAAATCTACAGGCTATCACACAAAGTGAGAATACCAAACGAGGAAAAACTGGTACTTGCTCAAAAAAAGCGAGACCCGTAAAATCTTTTAATACGGCAACTAACGAAGAAAAAATATTTCAATAGATATCTGAAGCCGGTAGGCATTTCGATATTTGTAGAGCCTCAGTACGATATGTTGCAGAAGGGATTTATCGATCTGCCATTTCAAAAAAGAACGGACAAAAAATTAATTTCATTTATGTCTGATGCGTCATATTTTTCATTTAGAAGTATGTAATCATCATAGAATATGAATTCTGAAAAAATGAATAGCATTATTGATGAAATCTTAAAATTGAAAAGTCAGGATATCAAACTATCAGATGGTTTAAATCCTGATCAAATCATGTCAGATTTTCAGAATATAGAATACGGAGTTAACACTAACAAATATATGCTACCCAAGAAATATGCGCTAATAAAAAAAATTCAGAATTCTATTCGAGACTCTCTTTCATTTTCCAGTGACATAAGTGCGTTTGTTCCGTTGTATTCTATCGTTGAACGAATACGAAAAGAATTAGGTAACGAATACGAATTGAAAAGGGATGTCAATTCTAAAGTTAGAAACATAAGAGCGTTAATTCAAGAAAATGAACAACTTTGTCCGTGACCGACCCCAGAGAGATTTTGTCCGTGACCGACCTCAGAGATTTTCATTTTTTTTTATCATTTTTTGATTGAAAACAACAAAATCAGTGAATAAAAAATATTTCACACACACTGAATAAAAAATCATCCGACGTGTCGAAGTGTTTTCGTCTGTTAGGTCAGGTTTTACAATTGAAAAATTGTCTGCGATTTCAAATAATGGTCAATGTAGCATTAACGACCCGATTGGCTCGTAAACGACTATACGCAATCAAGAAATGTATACCAATTCGAGACTCTGTAAGAAATAAACTACAACAACGACAGAGTTTACAAACGGATTTTGCTGTGGAATCTGAAGAATTGTTTAAACCAGTAACCACAGCAACGAAAGGGGTAGAGCGTGCTATATTAGGAGATGTTCCCGAGACGAGGACATTTGTTATCGGTGAACTTGAAAAAATAGCAGCGAAAACTGAACAAACAAAACAGGATGTACAAAAATGGAATCAAAAAGAACAGTAGATGATTTACGCGTGAGGTTTAACGAGGCGGGGTTAGCAGAAATCGATAAGACTGATCCAACAGAAATTCCTACGCTTGTTGTTACGACTTTTGAAAACAGGAAAAATATGTTGAAACCAGAACATCATAAGTTTGTTAAGAATTTAACTCATTGGGCCGATATATTCTACAAAATCAAAACTAAAAAAAGTCAAATTTAGACAGATAGTGCATCATACATTGAATATATCAATGCGGTGGATATAGTGTATAAACATTACGAAGAGTTTAAACAACAACAAAAACCGCGAAAATTGCGAGGAAAGCGACAGCAACCTGCAAAGAAAATATATTTTTCACCTAAAAAACAACAACTACCACCTGATGATGATGATTTACAAGAAGCCGATTTAGAAGAACCGGATGAAGCAACTGGTTATAGCGGAAGTGGATTGCAAAACGCTAGCGTTGGAAACTCTTCGAGGGAAAATCCTTGGATTTCATGTCCTGGTAGTGTTCTCAGTGATATATCACGATTAGAAGTTCTTGTAGGAGGATTCCGAGCTGGAAATAACTCACCGGAAGTAATTAATGAAGCAGCTGATATCTGTAGACGATTATTTCAAGGTGGTATCATGGATATCAGCACATACCGAGATTTCATTGGCGAGTTAGTGGACGATTATCACAGTGACTGATTTCACAATTGACAAATTGTTTTACAATTGAAAAATTGTTTCTGATTTCAAATAATGATCATACACTACAATCATGATAAACCAACCCCCGTTTATGTAGTTAATTCACGGTTTCCAGTTTATAACGCGTACTATGGTGATGGTTTAGGTAATACCATTGCTGGGTTATTTGCAAGAATGTCTCCAAAAGTGATGCCGTTAGCTAAACAATTATCGATGAAAGCTATTGATTTTATTCGTGATAAGGGTATCAGCAAAATCGGAGATTTCGTTGGAGATTTTGCCGGGAAAGCGTTTTCAGAAGCGAAGAATAAATTAACATAATTGGTGGGAGGAAAAAAGAAACCGTTACCGTCTACAGCCGAAATGCCTGCGAGTGTTAGTAAAATTATAAATAACGCAGTAGATGAAAAACTAGCATCGTTGATAACTTCCGACGCAAATATGATAGCAGGGAGCGGCTTTAAAAAACCACGTCGATGAAATCCTACGGATTTTCACGCTAGCGTTTTTCACGATTAAAATCTTTTATGATTTAGACTCTGATAAATAGAACAAAATGTTCAAAAAGTCACATGATCCAGCGTTTGATATAGACGCCCCAGTCCCCAAGGATGATTCTGTACGCGATTATCAATATTACGCCTATCATGCAATAGACGCAAATAGTCGATCGCGAATTGAACTTCAAGTCCATGATACCAGTAAATACTTTTTGCCTTGTGAAGCGTTTATTGAAATCGAAGGTGAACTTGTAAAAGCTGCTGATACTCCTGCTGTACCAGCACCGTATCCTGCTGGTACTCAAGTCGGTTTTGTCAATAATGGTATTATGGCGCTATTTGAGAGTGCAAGATATCTCATCGATGGAAAAGAAATCGAGTCGATAGATCGCGATGTTGATGTGGCAACAACAATAATCGGGTTAGCGAGATATTCTGATGATTAAACAAGATCGGCGGGACCTTCTATGATGTTTGCAAAAGATGTTAAAAATACCGCTGGAGGAATTCAATTTGTTGTAAGACGACCAAAGAATAATGCTGGCACTGCTAATATTGATGCCGAGGAAATGATTATAAGCAACGACGTTAATTTCAATCTAGGAGCCGCAGCACGTATTTCAATGTTGCAAGGGGAGCGTAAATCATTTTCATGCGCGATTCCACTGCATCATATATTCGGATTCTGTAGAAACGTCTGAAAAGTTATCTACGGGGCGAAGCATACAGTAGCGCTTGTACGAAAGGGTGATGATAATGACGCAATTTGGAGGATTCCAGCAAACCCAGCTGCAGATCATGTAAATGATGATGCCGGTAAAGTCAAATTAACAAAAATATCATTGTGGATGCCAGTGTTGACTCCATCAATCACCGCAGAAGAACGATTACTATCATTTATGGACCAAGGAGGAAAGTCGTTGTTAAGTTGGTTAACCGTGAGTACAGATGTTAAACAATCAAATATCAACGGTTTATTCACGTGGAATCTAGCATCGAAACAGGTTGTTTCAGCTCCACGTCATATATTTGTAGCGTTACAGGATAACACACGAGTTGGCGATCAACGTTTTAGTCATATGATATTTGATCCATTAGGTGTTAAAGACGTCTCACTGAGAATAAACGGCCAGCAGGAACCATCTGAGGATGTACAACTTGATTACGGTCAAAATCATATTGCTCGCGTGTATCATAGATTGTTGTCGTTTATGGCACGCGATCAAAATGTCGATACTGGTCTACAAATATCACAATTGGATTTTAAAAATCTATATCCGATCTATTACTTTTCGCTGGAACATCTTGATTTAACAAGACAGTCTGTCGTTGATATACACTTTCGAGCTAATGTAACCCGTGGTGCTATTGCTAATTATAGAGCGGTTGCTGTCATTCTCAGCGACAAATCAATGCTACTTGAAGGTGTTGGAGGAAGAATGAGAGTGGTAGATGCACCAGTGGAAAATCTATGTTTGAAACTTTATAGCAATTAGATCAATCTGTGTTTGTATAATGTCGTATAGTAATATCAATGTGTCTTTGACACCTAGTCAATTAAAAAAATTACAATCCAAATCAGCTAAGCAATGTGGAACCACAATTACGTTGAAACCCAATCAAATGACTGTCGGGGCGAATAAATTATCGCTGACAACTCGTCAAGTAAAACATTTCAATGATGCACTTGTAGCAAAAAAAGGTGTCCAGATTACTCTCTCTGCGGCTGCTATCAAAAACATGGAAAAAACAGGCGGTATATTCCCGTTGTTAGCTGAGATTCCAGCGTTGATTGCGGCAGCAGCCCCAGCGGTGGCTAAAGCGGCAGCATTAGGGGCTGTTGGTACCGCGGCAGGAATGGCATTAAAGAAAGCAACGGGTGGATCCGCTCGTGGATCCGGGAATAAAAAAAGGGAAAGGGTCTAAGACTACCAGGAACCCCGTAATCGTGGTACAGCGGCAGATCCGTTCACGGATCCGGTCTAAGACTAGGAACAGTTTACTAGTTGAGGTACCTATGGTTCCAATGTCCAATTTTGATTTACTCGATGCTGCTAAAAAACTCGCCATAAAAAACTTTAGAGGTGTCTTTATGAAAGATCAATTACCAGCACAACCCAATAGTGTTGAAACAGGCATCATTAATCTCGATAACAGCACTGGACCTGGAACTCACTGGGTTGCATACGCTATTGATCCACGTGGGATTGTCTATTTTGATTCATATGGATTAGCCCCGCCAAAAGGGTTTATGCGTTATATAAAAACGTTTCCAATGAAGACTTGGTATTCTACGTTACCAACGCAAACGATGATTGACCCACCAATATGCGGCAGCGAAGTATTAAGTGTTCTTGATGCTATTTCTAACTCCTTGGGTAACCCAAGGGGGAAACCACCACATGTTGTCGTGAATGAATACACCAGCAATCGCTTTTTAGAGAGAGAAAGAGTTTTACAATAATATGATTGATATTTGGGGAAGACCTCTGAAACCTAAACCCGATGGCGTTGCAACCCCTGATTATATCAAGGATATAAAAAAAACTAATCGAAGATGAAATAGCTGAGACGTTAAATTTAACAAGTGTTGAACCGAACGAAATAGTTGTATTTCAAGATAGTCAGGGTAAATTGAAAACTAGTGATGTGTCATTGAATGATATTTTGGTTAAACAACAAAACGCAATCGAAAATACTTTCGCGTTATTTTCCGATCAGGGTAAATTGAAAACTAGTAATGTGTCGTTTGATGATATTTTGGTTAAACAACGAAACACAATCGAAAATACTATCGCGTTATTTTCCGATCAGGGTAAACTCAAACCAGGTGTACTTATTTCAGCGATCACGGATAAATTAGTAACACTCGATGGCGTTACGAGTTCATTGAAATCGCTCAATGATAAATATGATGATCATATAAAAACATTTAATAAATTTACTGATTTACAAAAATCCATCGTGGACAATATTGATAAACCCGTGCTAGAATTTTTTGGAAATCCACCAGTGACTGAACCAAAACTCACCTCGATAAAAGATTCTATGGTAGAACTGGCAACGTTACAATCCGAATATGAAAAACACGTGAAACAGTTTTCAACGTTTCGTAAAAACATCATTGATAAATTTATTGGAACCCCATTTGATAAAATTGAAATAACCCTTCCAGAGATAAAAAAATCCATCGATGATCTAAAAACATTGGGCAATGCAGTAAAGGATGATACAGCGAAGATGATTACCATTATTGAAAAAATAAAAATTCCTCATAACAACACTAACAATATCGTATACACGATTCAACACGGTTCATTTGCGTGGACTCCCACAAATAATATTTTACACGTAACCGCAGCCGTCAAGGGTATTTATCGATTAACGATAGTATCACCGACTCAATTCAATATATCATCAAGTAGTTCATCTGGAGTCAATAATACAGTATCAACGATCATCGACAAGGATGTATCTGAACAGTTCACGATAACATCTACTGATAAAAATTTGGTTAGGGTTTCAATAACGTGGTATGTAGAATTCGTAGCGGATTTAAGTAAATAATAAAACTGAAAATCCTATGGATTTTTACTAGTGGTTTCAATTGTGAAATCCGAAGGATTTTCCTTTCAATTGAAAACGCTAGCGGATTTAAAATAAAAATGATTTCATCAACGCAATGTCGCTATGATCAGGTCAGAGAATTTCAAACTAGACTCAAAACCCTCGCCGAGGAGTATCAAATAAAAATAAAAAAATACAGACGAAGAATCACCGCGATTGATATTACTGTGTACTCGGTGTCAAGCGTTCTCACTGGCGCCGGAATAATACTAGCATCGGTTACAATGATTGCCCCGGTCGTAGTTCCAATTTTCATTTCTGCGGTGGCTACAATCGCGGGTATATCAACCGGGATCATAAAAAAGATATCATCATGCAGCCAGAGTAAACTGCAAGATTAATTAATTCAATTTCATGTTGTATCAACCGCGTACTCGCAATTATCCTCGATGATATCGTCGTCACTCGATGATACAATTATATCAGATAGTGAGTTCTCAGCGATGCTCAGTATTTGTGATTCCGCGATATCAAAATTAGAGCGACAGTATGAGTATAGCAACGATGGCAACACCGCAGGAATTACTTCAACGAATAGTGGAAAACACGAACCCAGTACAAACAAGCATGATATCAATAACATCAACGAAACCCGAGTTTAGTGTGAATTTCCCTAGCCCAGTCCCCGTGAAGGAGATAGCGCTAGCAAAACTACGAGTGTATCACAGTTGGCCTAATATCAGATCGGTAGCATTTGGTGGTCAACAACCGAATAATTCACTGGTGTTCGCGAATAAGAATAAAGAAGACGGGACTCCAGACTGGAACGTCGTTTCAATACCAACAGGGTCATATCAAATTGAACAAATCAATGATGAATTCGCGCGTAGAATAAAATCGATTACTGGAAAAGAATCGAAAAAAATCGCTATAACGGTTCATGAGCCGACGCTATCATCCGCAATTGAAATAAGCACAGAAGGATACCTCGTAGATGTCTATCAGAGTTCTATTAGAACCGTACTAGGATGGCCTGAATTACCACCCGGGAGAAAAACCGTTGATATACCCGAACCTAAAAAATCTGATTATATCACCGACGTAATAAAACCCAATAATCCAATAAAGAGTTATAGAGATCACAGAATCACTATAGAGTTTTTTGATATCGTATACCAAGCAACTGGAAAAGAGAAGGAAGGGGAAAGAATAGAGGGATATCATGTTGTTAGCGACAGTAGAATTAGTGAAAATTTCACAGCGATGAATAATGATTTTTCGTTGTTGTTAATATCTCTTAAATCCGGCTCTCTCACCCGAGATGAATTTATCGGCGTCGTAGAAACATGCAATAAAATTATCGACGATATGGAAACATTTAATTTGAAAATTATTCAGGATATATTAGATGACAATAACCCCCTATCGAGAACAACATTTGGAACAAAATTTAATATCCCCGTCAAGGATATTCCAACATTTAAACTACCAGGATATAACGTACCAGAAATAAAAAAACTTCTCAGTGATGCCATCGATGTTGGTTTTAAAATAATTCATGATGCATGGGAAAAAAACAGCATCATCGGAAATAAAAACCCTTAAACATAATAATGACCCAGACGGTGGCGGCAGACATCGGTGATTGCGTTAAATTTAGTGACGTTATCGAAGGAAGTTATCAAATTAATCTCGAACGATCAAATCAAGCTCAGCAAGGGTATATTCTTTATTCGTTTGCACCAACAGTTCCTCCAGGATGGTAAATTATTGAGAATCCGGTTAATCCAGTCTATATGCGATGACATAATGATTCTTTAACGAGAATTAATTTCAAACTCACTGACCAATCTAATAATTTGATTGATCTACAAGAGGAGGTGTAAGCGATTAGTCTGTTTGTGAGGTCCTAAGGACTTGATCAAATATTCGGTTAAAATCTTAGTGATTTTCATCGTAAAAAATTATTAACCTGTAGCAGCAGAGGGGGTGAATGACAACAAGTTGCGACAAAAAAATTGATTGAAAAATAGTAAAATCTCCATATGGCAAATGGAGATATTTTTTTTTAGTTAAAATATGAGATTTTTTAATCAATTTTGGTTAAAATGAGATTTTGAAGGAAGGCTCTATGTTCCGTTTTGAGGGTTTCAATCGATTTTTTTTGCCGGAAAGTTGTGAGGTTGAACCTCTCTGCTGAGTTCCCATTTGGCAAATGGAGACTTATTTTTTTTTTTTTTAAATTTTTTCTCTCGATTTTTTATGTCCCAATCACTCTCCATAACACGTAAATACGTCTTTACGACTGGTATATACCCTTCCCATCTAAGGGTACTCAGCCAAGGAAGCCTTATTTTTGCTTGAAAACGTTGTGAGGTTCACCCTCTCTGCTGCTTATATATATATATATATATATATATATATATATATATATATATATATATATATATATATATATATATATATATATATACATTTAGCATAACCAGATTGTAAATTGGGAAAATTAAAGAAAACGAAGTATAATGGAAACAAATATTTAATATTTACTTATTTTTCAGCGTTGAAATGTACGCAGTATAACTGTTTTCATAGCTAAGTTAATCAATTGTCACAGGGACATGCAGAGAGTGGGATACAGAAATCGAAATAAATAATGTAAACATGTACAAAAGCATTTCATGATGTTTTTTCTTCGCGACATATAGTGTACAATTGTTTTCGCATAAGCATTGTTATGACTATATGTATTATAATAATCTGACGATTTACTTTTCGTAAGCGATTTTTAACTTGTATTCGTAGTAATAGCATTGACACAGACACGTTTCTTGTTAATATAGATGCTAAGAGGTTATTGGAGATTAATCAGTTAACAAATTGGTGTTGGAGCCGAGAAAAAAAAACCACTCATACCAATCAATGGATTCGTAAATTAAAGAATACTTTATTCTAAATTACAAATGTTTAATAAGGCAAACCATTGAGCATTACCAGATTATAAAATTATAACTTCAAATCAAATTAAAACTTATAAATTCTTTTAAGAAATTCGATAATATGTTTTTTTCGATGAAAAAACAGCAAATGCAAATGTCTATGATAGATTTCCTTTACAATCAATGTTGATATTTAAAGTTCGCTGTCTTCGTTGGAGAGATTAAGTTGCAACAAGTGTCTGTGTGTAGAAAAGCCGGAAAAAAAATGACTCCATAATTATCTCATCAATAGAAGTAATGATCAAAATTTTCTTCATTCAGCTAAATTGTCATTTTCTCACTTCAAATAAGAAAAGGATACATATATGTTTTGACGATTGCGTGTAAAATTAAAGTTACATGAACCTGCAATGCTAGTTGAATATTAATAAATGTTACTTCTTTTGGTGGAATATACTGTTGAATTATTTTAATTTTGAACAAAACCTTGAATATTCGAAATGACCAAACTTTGAAACAGTTACTTGGATAAACAAATGCAATGGACAATTGAAAAGACTGATAGAGCCTTGAAAATGCAATAATATTCACGTACCTCCAAAATATGAAATCAAAATATCTGCAGTCACGATGAAGATGTCAGAATTGATATATTTGAGAACAACCGTTAACTAGATTGTTTTTCACTACCTTCTAAGACATATATCCCTTAGAAACGCGTTGAAAATTTGCAATATTTATTCTACCGCGTTTACATTTTTTGCATCAGTGTGATCAGTGCACGACACACTTTGTAATTTGACGCTCATCCCCACCTGACTACAGCATATATGCATAGGAAATTTGTAGATATCAGTCAGGTGTGGGAAGTGAAATCGTGGGTTGAGTGAGATGGGAATATGTTGTTGTGACAAACGCTTGATTTTTCTTTTTCAAATACGTTCTACAAAAATATTACATGAGGAATATTAGCCTGCCACCTCGGGAATCGAGTCCTACCAGAAGATGAACATTAGTGTTTCCCTGTCCATATCTTTATACAAAGAGCAATAACTCTTGCTCATTGCATCCATGAGGCACCGGCAGGTGTCGCTATCTATGTTAGCTTCACTGTAGTTCAGAACACACTACCTATAAGCAATCATCGAACAATCGGGTTTGTTTTGTGTTCTTATAGACCCATCCAACGTTCATTTTTGATTAATTGTGCGGATTTACTGCACAAGGTACAATTTTTTACATTAGAGCTAATTCGCAAATTATGTACTCACCATTATCGACCTACAATTACAGCTATATTCTCGACACGCTGTCAGCGACCTTGTACACAGTGATTATGAGTTACCGAACCTATGACTTTGTTTGCTTTTACCATCAGATTTCATGTTATCGACATTCTGAAGTGTTGCTTGACATGTTTCTTTAGTTTCTTAATAGTTCACTCTGTTTTCATAGATGTATATCTTAATGTTTAACTAAGCAGTGTGCGTAAGTTCATAACGGTACCATAAGGATTTTATATGACACGTTCACTTCTCTTTTAGGTACGACAATGTTCTGGTGACTTAGTAAATTAAATTCATAACTGTTCTGAGGTTTTGGGGAGTTATTCGTTGTTTCATGAAATTTCCGTTTAAATGATTTATATGAAGTTTAAGAGCATGTACGTCTATTATGACTATTATGTTTAAAATATGTATACACCGTATATGACAGTCTGCGTATATAAAGCGAATTTTGTGGCTTACTTGTTAGCTAATTAATCATTACAGACATGCCTATATATTAATTGCTTACTAATGTGTTAGTATGGGTTGTGCTTTATATACTTTTTTCGTTATTATGGTTATTATGTGCATTAACTGGAGCTCTCAAATCAGACAATGCCTGTTTAAGGCAGTCATGCTTTTGTTATTAAAGTGAATGAAATACGGAATACAACATGGAAGACAACCTACGGTGCATTGTTGGCGATATTGGTTCATTCGGGTGGATTAAACAAGTGTATTTAACCCACGAGACGTAAATCACATAAAAGTCCGAACATTTCATTCTGGCCTGTAAATTTAGGCGCATTGGCATCAAGCCGGTTCTGCGGTACCCAACTATTAACACTTCCGTAACGTTACATCACCAGCCTACCTGAGAGGACCAATCATGCAGCCGACACCGACAATAAAGTATCATAGACTTACGGAAATGTTTAATTGTTCCTGCCAATTTATGCATAAGGTAATCTTAGTGATTTATCCATCCGTTTAGCCTCAACTAGGCATCTTATAATTTTGATCATGGAGATTATATTGAGAGATGTCCGTTCTTCCATGTCATTTGAACGATCGGTACCTGAGGTTGACGGACTGTCTTAATTACTGCCGAAATCAAAGCTGGTCAAGCAACATCCATCAGATCTATTGATTCAACAGGAACTATATCACTACATCTGTCAACCCATAAATGCCCTCCTCCATTACATCTAATTTAATAGATAGATCTCGATCAGGAGAAAGTGACATACGTAAGCCGACACACGCCTTTGAAATAAATTTCCTGGAATTTGTCGAGGACATAAACCTAACTACAATGATAATCTTCGGCTTTCTAATGAACACGATCATGCAGTACCATATTTACAGAAAACATTCCTGTTTAAATGTATTTTCAAAACGCTGACAGGCCCTCAGGAGGAGTATACATTGTTGTGATCATTAGTGCTCCTCAAAGAGTCATCCCTTTAAATATACATTTATCAGATATTGCTGTAAATGTCACTCTATATCGAGTGATTATCTTTTGCTCTATTTACTTACCTCCAAACACAAACCTAGTAGCAAAAGAATTAGACAATCTTGTTCAACAACTTTCCGCGCCATTCGTTTTAATCGGGGATTTGAATGCCCATAACATTCTATGGAAATCAAATCATATACACCGCAGAGGCCATAAAGTAGAAGATTTCATTTCTAGACACGAGCTGTGTCTATATAACACTAACTCACCGTCATATGTACACCCAGGTACATACGCGTGCATAGATTTGACAATTTGCTCTCCTTCGCTGCTTTTGGACCATGAATTGAAGGTCGCTGATTGACTTCACAGAAGTGATCACTCTCCAATCCGCTTTGAAAATAACTCTAATATTAATGACGCAATTCCACAATTGGATATAAAAATGTCCGACTGGGATACGTTTAAAACACTGTAAAACGGGACTACATAATGATGCCGTATTAAGCGCTGTTAATAATGTACAGCATTTTACTTCAATTCTAATCGGAATTGAAGAAAAATGTCTTGCAAAGTCCTTAACTAACAGTAAAAACACCCAAAAACCATGGGTAACTAAGGAATGCAAAGAAGCCATTAGACAACGCTGAAAAGCATTAAAACAATTCAACAATCGTCCAACGCCTTAATATTTAAATAAATATCGTATTACCAGGACTCAAACTCGATGCACAATCAAACAATGTAAACTTGCATCATGGAAGAAATATATTTCTTCTTTAAACTCTCGTTCCTCAATTTAACCAGTTTGGGATACTATTCGAAAAATAAACGGAAAGAGTAAAAACAATTTACTCCTGAAAACAAGCAATAACAATTTTATTTCCAAACGTGACATAGCAAATATTCTTGCAGAGTTTCTCAAACAACTCCTCATCACCTCATCATCTAATTATTCAGAAGCCTTCCGATGTTTAAAAACTCAAACAGAATAGTCCCGTTTAAAATTCGCATCCAGCAACTCTGAAAGCTGTAACTAGCTGTTTTCACTATTGGAGCTTAAGGAGGTTTTAGATATGACACATGACATATCCGCTGCCCCTGATCAGGTGCATCACCAGTTATTAAAACACCTCCCAGTATCATCACTTACATCACTTCTGAAAATCGTTAATGATGTATGGATTGCTGGTAATGTACTTAGGAGTTGGACAGAAGCAACAGTAATACAAATTCCTAAACCAAGTAAAGATGTCGAAGATCCTAACAGCTATCGACCCATTGCACTGACAAGCTGTATGCGTAAGGAAGGAACGAATGAATAATTCTCGGCTTGTATGGTACTTGGAAAGTAATAATTTAATATCTCCTTTCCAAAGTGGCTTCCGTTCTGGTCGTAAAACAAACGATCACCCGGTTAGACTGGAAACATTTATTCCCGATGTATTTCTCAAGAAGGAACATTTATAAGCAGTTATCTTTGATTTAGAAAAGGCTTATGATACAACATGGAAGTACGGGATACTAAATCGCCTGCACGATATGGATCTAAAAGGCTGTCTGCCCTCTTTAATATCAAATCTTTTCTCCGATAGAGCAGTCAAAGTACGAGTGGACTATACCATCTCAGATATTCACCAACAAGAGATGAGTGTGCCCCAGGGCAGTATTTTATCTGTGACGCTTTTTAATATCAAAGTCATTAGCATCATAACGGTGTGGATTCCTCATTATACTTTGATGATTGTTTCTATTTGTTATAGATCAAAGCACATGCATACAACTGAAACACAAATACAACAAACTATCAACAAGATCCGAAATTGGGTCAGTACGAACGGTTTCTAATTTAAATATCGAAACCAATATGCATGCATTTCTGCCAGTTGCAAATATCTCATGATGACCCTAAACTCACGCTGGACGGAACACATATTCCAGTTGTTGAGGAAACAAAGCTTTTGGGTATTATCTTTGACAAAAAACTCTTTTATTCCACATGTCAAGATTTTGTAAGCTAAATTCTTGAAAGTTTTGAATATATTCAAAGTAGTTGCGCACACTGACTGGGGTGCTGATTAAAAAAAAAAGTCATCCTTAATTTGTATAGAACATTTATCCGCTCCAAACTAGACTATGGATGCATTGGATATGCTTCGGCTAGGTAGTCATATTTGAAAACACTTGGCTCATTTCATCATCAGAGAATAAAACTCGCTCTAGGAGCATTTAAGACATGTCCATGACAACTCTTCTAACGGAAGCCAATGAACCACATTTATCGCATCGTAGAGAAATGCTTTTTGCATGGTATGCTCTTAAATTAAGATCAAACCCTCTAAACCCTGTTTTTTTGACTGTTTTTCAAACAAAATGCAAATCTTTATCTGATAAAAAACATCATGCAGCCTTGGCGATATCAAAATTAATCTCTCTACAGTTCAGAAAATGTTTGTCTCGAAAACACCACCTTTTCTCCTTAAGCAACCCAAAGTAATATTTACGTTACACGATGGGAATAAATCTGAAACAAACCCTGCCATCTTTCAGAACACTTGTCATGAACTCCTCAACGATTGTACAAATTACAGAAAAATTTATATTAATGGATCAAAGGTTGATGAAAAGGCTGCTGCGGCTTCGTTAGTGGCAAATACATAACAAAAATCGTTTGCCAAACGATGTGTACATTTTTCTCAGCGGAAATCGGAGAAATAGACCATGCTCTGAAATGTATCGAACAAAAACGTATTTTAAGTAGCATTATTTTCTGTGACTCACCATCAGTGCTTTAGTCGCTACACAAAAGAAAATTGGAGAATTTAACATTAGTCAATCTTCTCGTCAACAATACAGAGCTTAGTACCTCCTACAATATAGTATATTGTTGGCTACCTAGCAAAATTGGTATTAGAGGTGATGAAGAAGTAGACCGCGCTGCTAAGATAGCTCTATACCAAGAACCATCCGATTTTAAATTACCATTTACTGATTTTAAACCTCGTATCAAATGTTACCTACGCCAGACGTGGCAAGCATCATGGGATTATGCAGTCAATAACAAACCTCATGCCATCAAAACAACCCTGGGAGAATGGACTCCTTCCTACAGGTCTATTCGTATGGAGGAGGTATTCATTGCAAGAAATCAGAATTGGTCATTCATACATAACAACTCCCACATACTGAAAGTGGAAGATTGTATTTTAGACTTTCTGAAGGAAGTAAATATTTATTTTAAACTATACCGTTTGAGCGTTTCTATCTATTGCAAATAACGCCCCTTATTTGCAACATCTTATCATCAACAAACACCATTTAAAACTCCCGATGATTGGGAAGCTTCATATTTTACTGGTACCAACAACTTACCATTTTATTTTTAACTACTTTAGTTGTTTTAAATTGCTGGTCGATATTAAACCTTTCGTATTTTGAAACATTTATAAATACAACCTATTGTATGGCGCTAAATATCCTAAAAGTGCTGGTGCGCCGTTAAAAATCAATTAATCAGTAAATCATATATATATATATATATATATATATATATATATCAGCATAAACACATTTTGATTTGGTAAGTTTCAATAAATACAGATTAATTCAGTGTCGGGTCTATGTCACTTTTCTTTTGTGGTCTCACCACTCGAAAGACATTTTAAAACTATTTTGTTCAAATCATGTTCCAAGGTTGAACATATATGACTACCTTAAATCTAAAAGAATGTATTTGGTTATATGATGTTACGGGTCAAATAATTATGAAGTTTGGTTTCTTCTTTGTCTTCTTCGTGTACATTGACGGTTTTGGTTCATAAGGTGGAATGGTAGATGAAGACATAAATGTAATGTCTGATCATAATTTCTTCTGACACGGTGTCTCTTAATATCGTAGTGTTTGATGCATTTCATTGTAAACCAGAGACTGATACATCACCAGTGAGTTTATGTAGTATATTGGGTGTGATAATCATTGATCGGGGTTCATTCTAACCCTATGCATGTCGACGAATCACCATGTTTGAGGTTGAATGCGCTCAATGTCAGTGATAATTCACGAACGTCGCTAGAGCTTCATTATGCGGTGATATGGTACGGCGTCAGCAACCACGATTTTGACCGCCCCGTAATAACAGCGTGTATCAACACCATTGATGACTACCAAAATGATTGTAATTATAAATGATGACTTTAGGAATCTAAGTATATCGCTGTGTGACGTAGATCACGTTGTTATTGTTGTGTCTTCCTTTTACAAATATCTGAGCCAGATTTGTTTATTGATCAAGCATGACATCGTACAAGGTTGATAATTTCTACATCAAAAAGCTACTAATTTCTCCATCAAGATCCTTAACCGACGGAGCATCATCGCTATGGGATACAAGGTCAAAAAATTCATTTGCCGTCCTCGTGCAACAACTTTGCTTTTTCTTTGAATTCCTTGAGAAGAATATCGCTGTTCATCAACGGATGGTGCCAATACCTAACGTTTGTCCTATTTCAGCCATTTCATTATCCGGTTATTTATCAGCTGGCTTTTAACAGATCCAGATGGGATGGAAAGATGATAATTACTCGAATGGTGTTTGGCAATGCCGGAAGGTGTTTTTCTGTTTCTTGAGCTTGTGTCAATAGCATTCATAGTGTACATATATGATACGTTATTTTAATTTATATTTTGTTTGATGCATATATTTGAAGGGTACAAAGTACATTAACAAGAAAGACGACAAATAATCGTCTGTGTACACGTTACAATTAAGTAGGTATATCTGGTACAAGCATTATAGTTTTATTACCGTCGTTAAAAACGTGTGGTGGTGATATCGCTGATGTACTCTGGAAAGTGTCAGAACTCCATGGGTTAAGTAAATGAAACATTTTGCGGGATATAATGATTGTGATCTTGAACCTCGACTTGATATGCAACTAGACGATCGCAACCGGCGTAAATCCAGACAGCATCCAATAAATGTATTTGATCAAGTATACTATACTTATGACATCGCAGTATAATAATCGAGATCTTCAACAACGACATATCGTGGACATCGTGTTGAATCAAACGTCAGTACGATATAAATCTCTCAGAGGTTTACTCGCCATCATGATGATAAGCTTAGAAACGATAAATATGTAAGCATTAGAACTGAAGTGAAATACGAACTATGTTTCGTGATATGACTATAAGATTGCTAGCACGCCATGAATTCCAATATCATAAATCGTTGTTTCTAAACGTACATCGCTCTTCCACCGCATTGACTGTAATCCGGTTCTGCTTTTATTAGAGCTCGTAGCTCTCTCAATGATTCACCAACTGTCCTTTACTCGTGTACCACTATTTCTTAATAACCTGCGGATTCTTCCAAACAAATATATTTTCGTCTCTACGCAGTTTATAAAGCACCGAAGGAAGTACGGAATTTTGTATTTAACTCACAAATGCTACTTGTGTGCAGCACCTCGTCGGTACCCAACAGTAATATGGCAGTTATAAGTAATTTTGGAACCAGGATAGTAGTTACTTTCCTCTGCAGACTGGCTTTGCTCGTTGAAAAAGACGCTTCGCAAATTCATCAATGAGTCGCAGTGAATAATCCAATAATTATCTCCTCCATTATAACTACACATGCTGGTACTACAATACATTCTCTTTGACTTAGTTCGATCTGAGGAATACATCCAATGAGTCTGAAACGTTCTCATTCTGAACACGATAAAGGACTAACAACTATCATTTCCCAAAACATCGAACCACAACATAAGAAAATCTGGATGGAATTTGTTCAGCGACTATTTTTGTCTTGCCAGAAGAGCCACTGAAAATCTGCGTATATAATATACGTGACTTTCTTTATTCGCTGCACTGCAGTAAATTTGACAGTATTGGCAATGTATACATTGATCCCCAAATTTATCAATTTTGTCTGCCCGTCTGAGTAACAGCAATATCATCATTCACTAGTTGCAGGATTTTCCTTTCCACAATCTCTGCAAACTACAATAGTACGGATGTGGCTGTTGTATCTCATTTAATACCATATGGCGACACGGGCAGCCATAATAGAATATATATGCAATGTATAGTACATTCATGTCACGTTGGTGTTCACAAATCTTGCAGCTCCTCAACAAAACCGTAACCAAACATCGATGGGTTGAGTGGGGTATAGCTGATCATGGGGGTTAGAAGCGAGAATAGTTGTCATGAAAACATCGGGCATTGAATGAAGCAGCAACTGCATGTCCTTACTACAAATCAAGCTGATTATTTGTCACCAAGATTGGCAATCCCAAATATAAATATTATAGTACATGCATGATTTTGATCCTTGCACTCTTAAGTATTTCAGCAATATGTATAAAAATATGATAAAATGATATATAAAATGAATTATATAACTCAAGCATATAATGAACGAGTGTCTGCCAATATCTTTCCTTGGGTCTTTGAATCTTTTAAAATTTTAAAATGTGACGAAAAGCCTTTAAGCGCATAATATCTGATTTGGTTTACACAGAATGTAAACTGCTTCGATCCATAGTACTGTTCTGACTTTAAAGTTCAGAATGTTTTATGGAGGATGAAACATTGTATTTGTCAGTTGAGTTCCTCGAAGAACGATACTAAGGTGGTTCATCCAAAGAGAAATTGGATTATTGTGTTAAAGTAATATTAAAATAGCAAACTCACCCATATTATCCCCACATATGTATCTTTATTTTATTCTAAAATTAATAATGAACTTCATCGGTCGTTCGGGATGGAAGGGTCGGTATATTTCTTTTGAAATAGTTAGTACACGGCATTACAATATACCATCAATCATACATTAAACTCCTAAGTTCAAGGTCTGACATGTATCGTTTGTTAATGTGTGAACCACTTATTTTTCAACGCGAATTCAAGTGAACTGAGCTTTACAAATTAGAAAACATGTAAATTTTAAACTATAGTTGGTGTATGCATCTTGTTTTCTCATCATCTCAGGCACATCCTGCTGTCATTATACAATATATTTTATCGGATGAATAGTAACTCCCTACCAGGCTGAGATATGCAAGTACACCCTCGTTCAAGAAGTCTGATTAAGAAATTCCAAATGGCAGTGCCAAGAGAGATGTAATCACATCAGAGAGACTGTGCAGCACAGTAAGTAAGTTAGTAAGAAGCAGTCAAGAAAAAACAACTGGTTTGAGGCTAACTCCGTCACACACAATCCAGTTAAAGACGAGCGTCGCCGTGGTCACCTATTATACAAGCAATCCACAGACATATGACTCTACAGGCTAACAGTCTACCGTATGCAAGGTGCAGAGGTTAGCACCGTAGTGCGTCAATGAATACTGGCTTTAGCTCTGTTAACGCATGGAGTCAGCAGGATATATCGGAAACATCAGAGGCATGTACGATGGCAAAAAGAATGTTATTCGTCCCACGAAAAAATTTATAACATATATGACGTGTCCGCAGGCGATACCATCCACGACAAGGGCAATTAGGTGGAGCGTTGGGTGGAGTACTACTCTGAACTGTACTAGAGTGAGCACAAAGCTATAATGTACTCAATGCCTTTGATAACCTCACGCTCATGGCAGAACTGGACGAGAAACCTAGTGTGTCAGAACTAAGGAATTCTTTGGAAAAAAAACTGGTCTTTTAGTTAAAGCCATAGTGACTGATGGTATCGCAGCAGAAGTCATCAAGTGCGGCTGCAGCTTACAGCTCATACATCTTCACAACCACCTCTGCCAGAGCTAGGATGATGGTGCAATGCCTCAGTACATGAGGAACGCCAAAACTGTAACCATGTACAAGAACAACTACAGGGTCATATCCCTTCTCACGATCGTCGTTATCATCTGCGCACGCGTCATCATGAACAGACTGTAGACTCTTGCTGGCATACAGGTATCAATAGTCGCAGTGAGAGTTACGCGCAGACAGGTCCACAATCGACATGATCTTGCCGTTGATGCACTTGCAAGACAAATGCAGACAACAGCACAAAACCTCATCCTTGTCTTTATATAGCTCACCACGGCGTTTGATCTGGTACGCACAGACGAACTCTACACAATCCTGAAAATGATTGGATGCCCTCCAAAGCTGCTAAGCATGATCCAGTTACTTCACCATAACACGAAAGGCACAGTGCAGTATGATGGCTCAACGTCCGTCCCTTCAACGTGCGCAGTTGCGTCCTAGCCCCCATGCTCTTCGGCACCTTCTTTGCTGTTCTGCTCAAGCTTATCTTTGTGGCACCCACACTAGAGATCTACATGAACGCGCGATACGACGGCAAGATGCTGTTCAACCTGACACGACTAACGGCAAAGAGCAAACTGCCTGAAGCAAAAATTAGGGACATGCCCTTAGCAGACGATGCATCCATAGCAACTCACACATAAACTCAGTTTCAGCACCTGATGGAACTCTTTGCTAAATCATGCGGCGAGTTTAGGCTGACCATCAGACTAAGGAGAACAAATGTGATGCCTTAGAAAGCATATCCTCTAAGCATTTTCATCAACAACTACAAACTTGAGGTAGTCAGTTCACGTACCTCGCAATACCATCAACAAAAACCTATCGCCCAAATCTGAGCTCAACAAGAAGATTCGAAAGGCATCAATACCTCTCTCCAGGTTGTCACGAAGAATGTGGAACAACTGCATGCTGTCCATGAACACTAAGATCTCAGTCTACCGTGCCTGTGTGTTAAGAACTCTACTGCATGCCAGTGAAACCTGGATTTTATACATCTCACAAGACAAACATCTGAGCGCATTTCACAGGCTATGTCTCCCACATATACTCGGGATCACTTGGAGTGATCGAGTAACAAACAACGAGGTACTTGCCAAGATTCTCAGCATGGTCACACGCCACTGCCAACGTCGAATCAGATGGCTGGACCATGTACGTCAGATGGATGAAAACGATCTTTATTCAGAACTCGGAACTTGCCTCAGGCAAAAGGTCGATCGGACGGCCACATCTCCGCTTCAAGGATGTCTACAAGCGCGACAAGAAAGCCTTGACATCGATGTCAACACATAGGAAGACACGCACTGATCACTGGTTTGAAAGCCAGCTAGGAAAGGCTACGCTTGCTTGCTGGTGCAATACGATCTCGGAGAAAAAAGAAGCAGCTCCAACACACGCTTTCAAGTGCAGAAAGGACGACATGTCTCATGGTGAGATATATAGCTACTACATACGCTGCTTAACCACCATCCGGACCATCTGTCATGTCGCCTTACCATCGTCCCTCGATACGAACTGATCCGTATAAATGTCACATTAACAACACAATACATTTACAAAACAAACACTCACCAGTATTTTACACGAATGCATGCCTGACAAGAGTGTAGGGCAACCGGGGATATATCCACTTGACCCAGGTCCTTAAGGTAGCCCGGGCGAACAACACTTTTTAATTTATAAAATAAACATTTTGTTTTAACAAGGACAACAAGAGGCCCAAATATTTCTTATCCCACAGCCCTTGATCGCTTTATACTGTCTTGCACCTATGACGTCATACGACATTCCGCTATATCGCAGACCGTCACCTGATGTTAACACGTTGCAATGTAGATATGAACTACTATGTTAATTTTCCGTTTTAACTCATAAACGTTCGATCCATCTCGCAAACGATTCCTAGAGACTATCTTATATTCTTTTGTTCCCGGAATATTTCTATTAATTTGAGATGGGACCTCCACAAACCCACCTTCCCGCCCCGCTTCGTATCCCGATTGTCTACTTCCGCTACTGATGCCATTTTTATGTCAATAAACGTAAGAATTACATCTTTTCCTTTCGGGAACAGAAACAAGCAAACACATTTTATTGTTTCACTGGAACAGCATATGACCTAAATTATCGTTTCAGAAACTACTGATGAGGCTTTACGTACATTTATGATATGTCTACGAGTAATGTAAGAAATGCTATATATGGACTTAGTGATGTTGCCCAATGTAAAACTTAAACATTTACCACAATGCTTTAAATATTTTCAAGAAGGATGCGATTCAATCGTATCAGTAAATTACATATGCAATATCTACCACACACATACACACACACATACACACACACACACCACCTAAAAGCTGATATATTGAATATATACATCCAAAAAAGGAACTCTGAAAGATAATACTGAATTATGGGCGAATAGACTAGAATGGGGACCGACTTGTATGTGAAAAAATATCCATTACTTTGGAGGTGTAAAAGACATTGAAAACGCTTTTCATCGGTCGTAACTTAGGCATTAGTTGTTCACACAAAAATACCCCACAATTAATTATGCAAAACAGAAATAATAAGTAATTAATTTAAACATTCAGTCGCTTCCTTCTTATTATTAAATTACATTGTATTGTAAATGCATGACACGTGTACGGTAAAGCCTGACTGCAGATCTGAAATGTTAAAATGAAGACGTACGCATCCTATGTTATGACAAAACAGGTGTATGCCATCACCTAGAACATCTTTATCTAATGCAAATACGCCCTCTTATTTTCAAGATACTTTCATCAACATACATCATTTTCATCTCCCGTTGATTGGGAAGCTTCATATGTTAATGTTACCAACATGTTACCATTTTACAGTGAACTATTTGGTTTTCTGTATCGCTGGTCGATATTAAACCTTTTAGTATTTTTAAACATGTTAACGTACAACCTATGGTACGGAGCTAAATAGCCTAAGTGTACTGGTGCGCCGTAAACAAATCAATCAAACAAACAATTATTTCAGAGGGCCAGGCCTTTTATCTAGGTAAATTCAGTGATGAGAATCGACTATTAATTAGTCACACTAGCCTTCTGTTTATGTTCTTAAGTCTAACCTTTAGACGGTATGCAGTTTAGTTACAGCTGACCGGAATAAGAACAAATGGTCGTGTCCTGTGTTATAATGAGGTGCATCAAAGGGAGATATCCTGCTGTGCCCGCACATTAGGGTCAATAGTCGTCTCCACCATCCTTTGATTTTAATATCTGACCACTTTTCTTTGAATCTCTGCTTTCTAAACTGCCCAAGTGTTAGTTTCATTTAAAAAGTTCCAATAATTACATATAACCGTTTATACATTATACGTGTAGCAGGTATGAACTGAGAGTTAATCGTAATAGTCTAGTTTTAAGATCAATGGAAATGGAGTTTTCTCGAAACACGACTGGTTTAGGGGTTTAGAATTTTTTTTTTAGCAAAGCGTGCCTTTGATTAAAGTCAGATATCAATAACACCTAGGTCAGTGGTGATTTGATTTACAGTGTGCCGTGTTACAGCATGCAATCTTACATCTTGAAAATACTTTTCGTCAATTCATCAGCGCGATCAAAGTTTCCTCAGGAAAAAAATTGTGTTTCGACACGTCATTCGGACACCAGACTTTTGAATACAGGATGGGCCCGAACTAAAATCAGACATGTCACGGGTATCGGACTATCATTTTAATCTAGGCCTAGGAATATGTGTCATAGAGCCAGTGGCGTCGCGCGGGGGGGGGGTGGTGGGGGGTGGGGGTGTGTGTGGACCACACCGGATTACACAATCTCAGAGGGTGACACAAAAATAAAAAATTGCACATTTTATAGACCACTCACTGCTCTGTCTAGTCGAATTTCATAAGCGGATAACCGATCATAGTTAAATATATGACTAGCAGGAGCTGGGTGCCAAAATGCAGTCTGCAGAGCATCTGGTGCTCCATGGTGGAAGCCTGGAGGGGTGACACCACGACTTTACCGCACTGGGTGACAAGAACCCTAGCGACGCTGCTGCATAGAGCTACCATTTTGTCAGGATCACTCTAGTCATATTCCTCTTGGAAATGTAATGCGCACAGATTGTTGTATGGCGTTGCTTTGAAATCAAAAATCGACTCCAATAATACATCCATACTTTCTTTATGCCTTTATCGTTTGGAAAAGAAACAAAATTGTTGTGCACAGCCCCGTCCTAATGGTACAACTGTACCAATTGCGCAAGTCCATGTGGGTGGAGCTTAAGGTGTAGGGAACATTGTAATCAGAAGAAAAAAAAACAACAACACGCCCTATGATTGGTGGATTATGAAAGAGTGCTTTACTTTCTAATTTCTAAATAGATCAAATTTTGTATTTTTTATGATTTTTTGAAAACGTAATACACATGACTGAAAAAATGTATGTTTTGACTAGATAACTCATACCCCAATTTTATTCTAGCAGAGTTATCTCTCTTAAATGCAAAGGAGAACCTGGTTTTGTCATCGTCAAATTGACAATCTAACATTTTTCTCTATAACAGTGTGTGAGATGCACGCTAAATTAGGATATAAAATATATTTATCTCTACAAATATTATAATTGAATTCTATGAAAAACAATTGGTACCGTGATACCTAATGTGCTATTTGCACCCATAAGCAACTCAGAAAGGAAATGTCTTTAACTCTTTCAACTGTCAGTCGGGATACTAGGGTAGCTAACATGATGTAAAATCACGGCGCCGAATATTTGCATAACGGGTCACGAAGTTTAGCTCCTATAAGATGTGCCAATATTTACAAATTTGCATTAGGGTCGCAAATGATACTTCAGAATAAGGTTTTCTTATATAGTGCTTCTATTATTACTCACTAAACGCAATGGCATTTTCGCTCTTCTTTATATTATTGTATCTACCTTTCATTATATGGCTTCATAAAGAAAACTAATAATACGCTGAATATAATCCGATTTAATATTTACATTACATACCATTTACGATATGAAATGTATTTTTGCAAGTAACAATTTTAAGATACAGATTTAATTTATATGATAAATGTAGTAAACTGAGGTCAGAATTAATGATGACATAAATAATAGCTTCGGTGTCAAATGTATGACATAAATAATAAATTTTTTCTGTTATCATACTTATTTGGAACCTTCAAAACGAAAAAAACAATTACAGTCTAAAAGACAACATACAAATCTATTTCCTAAAATATTTGTTAAGTAAGCTTCTTCAGATTTTTGTCAGTGTCAAATGTATGGCTAGCATAATAAAACTCAACCGATGTGACAGTTATTCTATAAATGTTATTCTATAAATGTTCTTCCTCACTGCCACTAAGTGACCTGCAATCTTCGCTAGATTCCAATTACCACGACATTCATTTTGAAACAGCACACTTACACCGACGAAGGAGAATAGAATATTAATTAGACTTATTTCAGGACGTGGTAAATGTTCTCATTTCATCGGCAATACAACATTTTTCCAATGATGATAAAATCGCAATTGCCCTTTACATTTACAATACATGTTAATGAAGGTAATACATTGCATCTTGATCAATATACCGTGTATATAGGTACCATGTACTGTAAAATGTAACAATGAACCAGATAAAATGCATAGAGTCCAAGCTATCTAACATTATACACCGTGTATGTAGGAACCATGTACTGTAAAATGTTCCAATGAACTAGAAATAATACCAAGCTATCTAACATTATATACACTATGTAGATACCACGAGCAGCAAAGTGTGTGAACCCACCATTTTTCCAGATGCATCCGATAATGTATTCTTGTGGAACCCTTAAATCGTTAAAATATTCGATAATTATCAAGGTGGCATTATCGATAACATCATCAAGGTGGCATCTGAAAATCCTTTGAAATTGCGTTGTAATTTACGGTGAAATCCTGCGGATTTTTATTTCCATCGATGATAACAATTAAGTCTACGATGTTATATAATGCCAAATATTGGAGAAGCACAATCTGTTAGATATGCTCGGGAACGATTAGCTGCAATTAAGATATTTCTCCCGGTGAGAGATTCTTTCAGAGATAATTTACAAGCACGTCAACAAGCTAAAATAGATTTTACCGCTAATACTGAACAGTTATTTAAGCCTATAACTGCTACAACTGGAGAAGTTGTAACCGCGATAATACAATCACAACCTGCTGTTGCACCTGCGGTGCACCTAATGAAAAGCCGACAAAGAAAACCGATAACAGAAATCGAGAGCTACATGATAAATTTACTGAAAATTGTTTAGCACATATTGATAAGATAAGGGATGATCCTGAAGAATTTATAAATTTTACAGCTAGTAGTTTTGTTGATAGATATAATTATTTTAAACCAGAACAAAATAAAGGTTTTATCAGTGATATTACAAAATACATCGACGTGGTGTATAAGATTAGTACAGGGTTAAACCAAGTTAGCAGAGTCGATAAATACAATACATTTGATGCTGCTGTTAGATTAAAAGATTTTTAAAACGAACAAGCAAGATAAACTCAACAAAAACTTATACCACTAACTTCCACAAAACAAGAGCGAAAAAAAAAAAAACAACAACGGTTAAAACAAAAACAAAAACGTGTACGAGCAAGTCCACGAAGACAAGCAGACCCGGTTATGGAAGATTCTCAACGAGAAGAACTCCAAGAAGATAAAATTGGTAATGGTTATCGCGGTGGTAATTTAATACCTTGTTCAAGAAGTATCCTCGATGACATATCACGGTTAAAAGTTCTCATTGGAGGAAAGCGAGCTGGAAATAATTCTCCGGAGATAATTAATGAAGCTACTGAAATCTGTCAACGGTTATTTCAAGATCATGTAATGGATGTGCAATTATATCGTAGTTTCATTGATGAACTTACCGATGATTATTACAGTGATTAATCACCACAATTGAAATTGCAAAGCAATTCACGATTAGATATATAGCATTTAAATAAAATGATAGTACATCGTGGTATGAACAGAGCAAGACCTGCTTATGTCGTAAATTCACGACTACCAGTTCATAATCTCATATATGGAAATGGACTCGGTGATATTGTCACTGGATTATTTACTAGAGTTGCTCCAAAGCTGTTACCGATCGGTAAAGAAATAGCGTAAAATGCTATTGGGGTTCTCAGTGATAAAGTTGGTACAGAGGTTGGTAATAAAGCATTTGATTTATTAGGTGCTGCAAAAGAAATATTTATGTCGTTGGAGAGAAGTGCTCCCTCCAAAGGAAGAAAACCAGTGAAATCTACAGAGCAAATGCCACCTAAAATAATTAGTGCAATTAATAAAATAGCAAAAGCAAGATTGAGATTAATTGCTGGTTCCGGTTTGAAACGGTTAAACATTTAGATCATCTACGTTATAGTATACATGTTTAAACAAGAAATCGATGATGCTTTTGATATAGACGCTCCTGTAAGAAAAATAATAATTATATACGTCATTAACAATATTTTTCGTATCAGTCTCAAAATGCCAATACAAGGTCACGAATTGAACTCAGATTTAATCTAAATACTTATTGCCGTGTGATCATACATCGAAGTAGAGGGGCAAATAACAAAACATAATAATACTAAATTTGTCGCCGGTGATAATCTCAAAACTATCCCGATCAGGTTTGTCATCAATGGTATAATGGCGTTATTTAACAGCGCAACATCTTGATCTATCCAAACACTCGACCGTTGATGTAAAATTTCAAGCCCGTATCGGTGACGCCATTGGAGGATTTAGAGCAATTGCTGTTATTTTCAGTGATAAATCTATGACACTTGGAGGCGGTGGCGGAAAAATGAGAGTAATTCATGCACCAGTAGAAAATCTTTGAAAATCTACACACAATAGGACAATTAGATGAATACTATCTAAATAAAATGTCGTTTAATCATGTTAATATCACCCTGACACCTGGTCAGGTAAAGAAATTTCAATCGCTTAAAAAAACCGCGATGACAGTTGGATCGAATAAGTTATCGTTGACGAAAACTTAACTTGGTCATTTCAATAAAGCTTTAAAATCTAACACAGGAATCAGATTGACTTTTTCACAAGCTGCTGTCAGCGACATGAATAAAACCGGTGGTATATTCCCGCTGTTAGCTGCAATTTCAGCGTTGATTGCAGCAGCAGCCCAAGCGTTGACTAAAGCAGCGGCGCTAGGAGCTATTGGTACCGCGGCAGGGCTTGAAGTAAAAGAAGCATCCGGTGGATCAGTTAGAACTAAAAAAAATGGAAAAGGATTCAGACTAACAGGAAGTCGATTCACAAGACATTACTAAACCAGTAAATCCAATGTCAAATTTTGATTTACTCGATGCAGTAAAAAAACTCCCAATAAAACATTTCAGAGGTGTATTCATGAAAGGCCAATTACCAGCACAACCAAAAATACCAGAAACTGGTATAATTAATCTAGATGACAACACTGGACCTGGAACTCATTGGGTGTATTACGCAATATATCCAACATCGATTATTTATTTTGATTCGTATGGATTGCCACCTCCAAATGAATTTCTCAAATATGTATCCAAGTTGTTTACAACTCAAACTAAAATCCCAATTTGGTATTTAACGTTACCCACTCAGACATTAACAGATCCTCCAATATGTGGACGAGAGGTTCTTAACGCGTTGAGTGCTATCTCGAAGTTCTAAATTACCTCACAAAGCCATCCTCGAGTACACGATGATGAAACATCTTTAGATTTTAAAGAGGGGAACATATATAATATAACATGGCAGATATTTTTGGAGATCAGTATCACGTGTTTCTGAAGGGGTTACTATCAGACAAGTAAAAAAAAAATAATCAATAAAGCTATCACATCGATAGCAAACTTGGATGACTTAAACAAATTAAGTACTATAATAGATTTACAAAAAACAATTGGTGACTCTGCTATTGAGATGAAAAAACTACGTAATGATGATAATGACCATATAACCAAATTTAATCAACTCCAACAGGATATCATTGACACCATTGAAACTCCCATAAATAATTTCTTTGGTGTTCCGCGTGCATACCCTGATTTTCATATCGCACAAGTAAAAGCCACCATTGATAATTTATCAAAATTGAGGACTTATTTTGATTCACACGTTGATCAATTTACTAATTTAGTAAGCAATTTTAGGAGAACCGATGACACCGTAGATAAATTCTTCGGCAAGGATGTGAAACTTGATGATATTAAAACGACTTTGGAAGGTATTACCGGGGATATTAAAAAGTCCACTGATGCTATAACTGAGATTAATTCTCCGCTAGGTGTAGTTCGCGATGCTAGATCTATTTCTGACCAAATCGCGATTATTAAAAAATCAACTGATGATCTTAAAATGGTCACAGACGCCGTCAAAGATGATTTTCCAGCGATGACGTCCAGACTCGATAAGGTACAAATACCGCACGATGGTGATAAAGTTAGAAATCTTGTATATGTAGTTGATCATGGAACACTTGATTTTGGAGAAGGAACGGGGGGTGGAATACTATATTTAACTGTTAAAGGAATTTATCGATTTACAATAATTTCCGAGCATCAATTCAATATTACCGCAGATATGATCATAAATAATAAATTAACTACAGTTGGGAAAGGAGTTAATACAATATCGGTATTTGTTGATGCTATACCAATAAATAGTACCTCGTTTCAGATGACAGCCGTTGATGCAACCGTGATTAGAGCCCCAATAAGATGGTATTTAGAATTCATATCAGAAATAAATTGAATCCACATGAGATTTTAAATAAACAATGTCAACATCATCATTAATTTCATCTTCGATACCTTCAAGGTCGAAAAACTCGTTATGATACTGTCAGAGAATTTCAAAGTAAACTTGAAACATTAATTGAAGAGTATAGAAATAAAAGAAAAAATATCAACGAAGAATCACCGCAATTGACGTAGCCGTATACTCAGTATCCGGTGTAATTGCCGGCGCTGGAATAATATTATCTTCAGTAACTATGATAGCTCCGGCTGTTGTTCCAATTTGCATATCCGCAGCAGCAACAATCGCCGGAGTATTTACGGAATAACAAACAAATTATCATCGTATAGTCAGCGGAAATTACACGACTACACAGTTAAACTTATTGCTGTGTCAAATGCGTACTCAGAATTATCAATGTTGATTTCATCATCTATTGACGATAAAACAATAACTGATGTTGAATTTTCAAAGATAGTTCAATTGTATAAATCAACGATTTCAAAGTTGGAAAACAATTACAATAATAACACTGACACAGGAACTGCTTCAACAAACAGCAACAAATACAACTACATCAAAAACAAAGTTGATCTCGCTGATAACGAAAACACCAGAGTTCAGCGTTGAATTTAACCATCCGTTGGCAGCATCTTAGATAGCGCTAACTCTATTAAGATGTTTCTACAGCTGCCCAAATGTGAGATCAGAACCGTTTAATGATAAACTTCCCAAAAATAGTTTTACATTTTCGTATAGAAATAAACCTAGCACCGCAGGTAGCAGTACCTCAGGTACCACCGCAGAACCAGAATGGCACACAATACACCTACCCACTGGCGCATATGACATCGAAGATATCAATGAAATAATCATAGAATCTATCGAAGCAATCACATTACCAAATAAAATCGACGTCATGGATGAACTTGATAAATACACCATTGAGAAAAAAGGACAGAAGTTACTAAAATTTTCACAGTGATGAATAGTAAATTTGAGCTATTTGACGGTTATAGAGTAAAAACAATAAGTGAAATTCTACCACGCCGAGATGATGTCATCAAATACATGGAGGTGTGTAATCAAATTATCTCTGACATGGAAGAGTTTAATTAGCGAGTGATTCCATATATTCTCGATGCTGCTTACGCTGCAACGAGAACAGATTTTGCAGCAAAATATAAAATCCGCGTCGAAGACATCTCCACGTTTAAGATTCCAGGATAGACGAATTATTCCCACGGATTCAGAAAGCGTGGTTAAATAGTCTTTTCGCGGTTCATCACGCGTTACCAGACCCTGTAAAGGCTGATTTCTTTGATGATCAATTACCCGCTGTAGATCCAAAGTTCAACTATGATTTCGACATTAATTTTCTACGACCTCAATATATTTATCAAAAATATTCATACGACGTCTACGATGGAACATAAACTGATACATTTAGACGTTACGAATACAACGATTATTGTAGAATAATATGGCGATTTGCTCTAGGTCATCAAGGTGTATTTGTAATAACTGAGAAATCCCTTCCTGGGATCTTCAACGCGATGAAAAAAGTATTCCAAACACAATTGGGACAATTGCGATATTATCTGCAAAGATCTCTATTACTCGATTTAACAACTCAACGTGGTACAATCAAGCAACAACAACAACAACTAAATCAAATTATCGCCGATATGAACTACCTCAATGATAGATTACTCTCGTTAGTCTACGAAGATAAATCACCAAACATGGAGAGGTTCAATATAGTATTTTCACGCACCGAGGATAATTTAGTTTTTATGAAATTTCCAGGCTGGGATGTATCAACAATGAAAGCTTCGCTAAAGAAACTCATTGACGAATTCTTTCCACAGAATCACGCGTTATGGTTTAAAATAAATCCCCCCCCCCCCCACGGAAATTCCACGGTCGAATAATTCAGTATTCAAAAACAACAAACACAGATCCCCTGGCAACGTTGATATATCATCAGTTATTGCAATCCACGTTATTTGTGATGTACTGTTAGGACGTTTCGCAGTTGATATTTCAAAATTAGATAACGCTGATCAAGGATACATCCTATATACATTTTCTCCAAATGTTTTCCCGGGGAGTCTCATAGTGAAAGATCCACCTCATTTAACCTATTTGGAAACCACTAATAGACTCATATCCTGGATGAATTTTAGAATAACGTATCAGGATTTTTCCTTGATTAATCTTCGTGGGGAAACATTACAGATCACGCTAGATTGTAAAGTCCTTTTAGGACTTTCAAATTCTTAAAGAACTTTTTCATCGTAAAATTGCTTTGCAATTTCAATTAGAAATGTAGCTTTTCAATAATGTATCATTAAGTTTTATTGTCAGTTCACGACAAAGATCTTGAATACGCTATCAAAGAGATACTCAGCGGGAAAACGAAAGGTAAATTCTACGTGGATATAGTCATAGATAATCTGGGCAATGAGAAGTTTTAATTGACGGATTATCAATTGTTACAGCTTCAACAAAACGTTGTAACCGCTGTACGATTAAACCATGATCAAATAATGCAATACGCTAATTCATGTATATCTGTTGATGAGTTAAAAAAATAGTTTTTGGAGATTTTCAATCATAAAAATTAGAATTTTTCGTGAAAATCTGAAAGATTTTCCATTTGAAAATAGGAGATTTTCGATTCAAGATCTTTTTTTTCTTGGTTAATTCCGTTAACTTCTGTTCTTTTGCAACAATTTGTTCCGTTGTTAGCTTTATCATAGTTTCTAACTGTTCTATTTTTTTTTGTTCTAGTATTATTACGTCGATTGGTTTCAAATACTCCTCTAATATCGTTAAAAGTTTTAACGCGTTAATACATCTCTCATGAGCTTCATCTTTTTCTTTTTCAATTTGTTCTATCGCTGTGATACATGCTTTGTATTGTTCATAATATTTTAACAGTTCAGCTTTTTTAGCTTCACTTTTTTTTTATCTAACGCAGCTATGTATTTTGTTAGATGTGCTCCTCGTTCCGTTGCAGCGTATCCCGCGATGAATTTCTCATCAGGGCAAAATTCCCTTCAAATTTTATATACACGTCGAAGTGAAATCCCGTATTGTTTCGCTATTTTAATCGGTCTAATTTTCCCTCGTGATTCGATGAGTTTTCTTTCATCGTGTAACGTTAAATATCTTGCTTTGTTTGGGATGTTATATAAACGAAATTATTTTTTTTGTTACCCGAAAATGAAAAATTTCTTTTTTCGTTTCCCAAACAACAACGTTATCATTATTTCCCTATTCAACGATTTCAATGGTAATATTGACCGGTATCAAACACAGATAACAAACACAGATAACCAACATCGGTAACGGGAAATCTTACAAATTTTTCGATAATATTTTTTTCAACGAACGTAGATTTTCCTGTTACCGGAGATTCTTTTTTCGTTTCCAGATAAGATTTCCCATTACCAAGAAATCTTCAATTTCCAATATAAATTTCAAAATCGCAATTTTACTGTGATAGTATTATTGATATTGCTAAGGTAATTACTCAAGTACTCACAATTGCAGTAACAATCGTCGATATATTTTCACGGAGAAAAAAAAATACTTAAAAGAAAATAATTTTGATTTTTTTTAGATTTTCCAATTGGAAATGGAATATCAAAGATTTTCAACAAAATATTTTCAATGTATTTTACAATGGTGCATTTAACAACTTCTCCAATTCAGCATTAACAACTTTAGCTTGTGCTTGCTCGTTATATGTTTCTTCAAGTTCATCTTCAATAGCTTTAATTATTCTACCTGCCGGAACAAACAACGCTAACTTATCTTTGTTTTTCAGTAATACTTTTGTTCGTGCTCCAATAAGAAGTTGTATGATTCTATAATCATTTCGATAAGATGGTTTTCCTTGATCTCTCATTGATGTAACACCGAGATATTCTTGTTCGAGCCATTCACTGGTAAATGTGCTGCTGGGGGGGGGGGGGGTGATCAATGAAAGAAGTTTATCAAGTTCAACTGAGCAATATTTTCGTCGTTCATATACGTATATAAAATCTTATGTTTAATTGTTTATAAATGATATGCATAATTTTACATGTATAAAAAAGAAACTCTACATACAATGAAATCGTTTTGAGTATGCAGAGAGACGAATGTTATCAGCAACATAGCTGATGGATCGTTGGTTAACACCTTAATATTTTCCAGCGGAATTCATTGAAGGAAAACACAGTTCTTGTACATCCATGATACCTATAACAGGTTTTCAATGTTGTAATTTCATTTTCGGTGCAGAATTCAATTTTTTTTTATCGTTGAGTTACAACATGGAGATTATGCAGTTTGTTATCGAGTCGATCCCGATTAATATGATCGATGACTAAACCTACTGGAATCAAGCCATTGTAACATTCATAAATAAATCTAATAGATAAATAATATTTTCTATTTCTGTTAAAATAAATACAGATTCCCATATAACCTGTGTTACTAATACAACCAATATTTTTTTTTTCAAATCGACGATGTCTGATAATACCGTCACGTGAAGCCTCGTAATTGGTATAAATCGGATGAGATGTAAATGTTATTTGATTCATATTTCCATAGCCAAAATCAAGGTTTTAGTTGTTATTTTTCGATAATTACTAGTTACATAATCCTGTTCGGAGAGTACAATGTTGTATCGACGTTTATAATATCTGGCTAGTTCTTTAAATCTATGATTGCCACACTCACCACATAAAGGCGTCTTTCCTTTAGCTCCCTTGGAACAGTTAATGCAAGTTAACACCCCAGTGGAACCTTTCTTAATTACATAATTATATAATGCACAATATTTCCCAATGCAACGTCGATCACAAAATCCATCATTGCGATGATGCCTCCATTAAAATTTATTTAATGTCATTATACCATGTCCTAATTTTTAATTGAATATTGATTTGCATATTATTTATATGACAAAATTATCGAAGATTTCAATAAAAGAACCCCCGTCACGGAGACGAATCCGATATGACCTAGATGAAAAAATATCACCAACGCGTTATAAATCTAGAATTGTACGAAGTATTCGTGAGGCAAAATATCAACATCGGCTGAATGGTGTGTCATATACATATTCGACGTTTATGACAAATTTCGACGACAACACATTAACAAAAGAACGCGCCACAGATTTTATATCGATGATAGATTTTACTAATAATCGCAAATACACCATCGATGTACTTTATACAACATTTGAGAAATAAACATCACTGAAAATGCGAGCACAGTCAGATATCATTGATGTACTTTTTGGAAAATTCGCATCGACATGGACGTTATTTCATCATCGTCGCCGAGTAACATATAATAAGCAATTATTTGTATTAACTAGAGATACAAACCCAATGGCACTAGTTGGTATTGACAACCAATACTACAACATAGCATATCCATTTAACGTTATCACGTATGGAATATTTCCTGTAGAAACTCCTAAAGACCATGAAGTCGCCGGAATGAGATTGTCATCAACGTTAAATTGTGTAACCGAACAAGTAATAAAACACTTTGAAACATCAAAAAGAGGAATTGGTCTCACTGCTGCTAGACTCGCGAAGATCACCGCGTGGAATTAATATATCATTGAAAAAGGCACAGGTGCAACAAGAACAGATATTGAGCTGTTGGAGAAAAAGTTAAAAGTGGCAATTATTGTAAAGATGCTTCCGGATCGGATATTTTATAGTTCTGGTTGTTATCGTAAAGCAGGAACCCCTATTGAGATTATCGACCATAATTTTCATGCGTGGGGAATCAACGAAGGAGATTTTCCACGTGATAAAACTAAACGATATTATCACGGTCCTATGTTAGATTGGATCAAAAGATAACTACGATAACCCGGGAAATGTATGGTTATTTTCCAGTGATGGTGAACAATATGATCAATTTATAACCGCAGGAGATATATATCGACGGGAATCACTACAACAATCCATGGAAAAATTTGCCATTAAATACGTCAATGAATCTACCGAAGATACTCAACCGATAATTACAAAACTTACAACATCAAGTTTTACAATTTCATCAATTTACCAGAGAAAAAAACTCATGGCGTCCAACTAAGAAAAAATGTATCAAAGATGTTAAAGTGAGTTGGATCAAATATGGTCATGGTGGTTTATGGAATTCACAATATGATTTAATCAATATGATATCCGTTGATATAATTGCATGTTTTGCAGGACGTTTTCTTGGTGGTGGTGAATGTAATAAATATGTTGAACAGTTTGGGTTACCAACACATAAAATGGTACTAAGAGCTGTTAATGGACCGTACCCTGATTATACCTTAACGGGATTTGCTGAAGTAATTTCATTTAAACTTGCTGAACGGCTACATCATGTGTGTTATTTATGGATTGGATGACATTTACATGAAAAACGATGGGCTCCAACGGTGCTACTGAGGTGGATGTTAGATAGTTGTGTGCTAACATCGTTGACTATATCTGAAATAATATTTAGCTGTGATAAACAAACTGATGTTTGGCTACCAACACCGGATAAATTTCCTAGATACGAGATAGAATTTCTTCGTGATACGATAATTAGTGAATGTAAAGCAATGGTAGGAATTATAATTGGAAAATTCACACAAGGAGAAAGTGCCACTAAAGATGAAACTCGTAGACGTAAAACTGCTAAATTGGTATTAGATCCTGGTGAATTAAAGTTTATCATCGACGAAAAAGTGTCCAAGGTAGTATTTGTTAGACAAACTACTGCGAAAGTATCATCAGGGGAGTCATTCGGAACAATTGTAGAATATTTCAACGATGAAATGCCGCAATAGGTCCATTCAAGATCATACATGCTCGCATATGTAACTATAAATTTGTTATCGATGATAAATCGATTTCCTAGTATCGCTGTAAGGGAAGCAACTGATTCATTTTATTATGACACAAAATACCACAATGAAGTTGTAAAATATCTCGGCGATGGTACAACATGGGGAACGTGGCGTGTTAAAAATTAAGAATTACATATATACCGAGCGCGCGCAGATGTTCAAGATAAACCTGAATAGCACAGCGATTTCATCGAGAAAATCACAACGTTTCCGAGTATACTCGACGCTGTAGCGCGACATAAACTTGTTTATTTGAACGGCCCAGGTGGATGTGGAAAAACAACGCGAGTGATTGAATTATTTCGTGGATCTAATTTAATTGCGTTGACCCCGACTCATAGACTTGCCAGAGATTTTTGCGAAAAGGGAATTATCACAAATACATATCACAGCTTTTTCAGATACAGCAGAGGTTCATGGACACCAGAACGAATGATAACTAAAATTATCCCCGATGTGGTAATGTGGGATGAAATTTGTACTGTATCAGAAAAAATAATAAAAATGTTCCTGGACTGGCTAAATACAAAAAAAATACCACCGTGGTGATATGTGGAGATCACGGTCAACCTCCACCATTTACAAGTATATTTAATAATAATAAGATGTACAAATAGTAAAAATCAAGGAATATTTTTACGTGAAACAATACCATCAACACCACTAGATGAATTTTATAACACCTGGATTCCATCTGATATACTTGTAGCTAGTACAAAAGCCACCAAAGATACTATCGTGAGAAAACTATTTTATCTTCATAAGAGTAAATGTCCTAACAAACCGGTTTCGTTATGTTATCGACCTAAAAGCACTGGACGGCAAAATGTCCTCGTGGAGATACCAGGACAACAAAAACAACAACAAAAACTCGTGTTAAATGATATTGTTGAAGTTGATTTATCAGTGGTTCAAGAAGCAATAAATGCGATTAATTCTCCATGGCGATTAGGATATGCTACAACGATGCATCACAAGGATTAACTATCAAAGACACAATAATGTGGATCATCGATGATTTCATCGAATGGGATAATTTAATTTGTTTGGCTGTATCACGTGTAAGGCGAATAAATCAACTTAGACGAGTAGCAGTTACACTACAACAACTAACATCATCGTACATTTTTCGGTGGTAATTGAGTATCATCTGGAATCACCTGTAATTGTTCTCGAGTAAAACTTCGTTGAGGTGCATTTGGAACCAATTTATAATACGTTGGTCTATGCGTTGATGACACCATAGAATATATTTTATGAGTAGTAATACTCCATATAGAATTTGTTGACCTTTTAACACCACCTTCAAGTTCACCAGATTCATACAAATATCTCACAGTAGCATTCCACGGTAATAGCGTATCTTTATGTAATGATATTTTTTCAGATATATATTTTTTTGTTATCGCGATAGCCGGTTTGTCATTTATTGATGAAGTTATCTGATTATTAAGTGATGAAATCACCTCAGGAAGTCGTTTCACCCATTCACGAGATCTATCTTGCTAAATAAATTCCTTTGCTGTTTGATAATAAAATAATTTATCAGCGATGATTTTATTGAATCGTTCGACAATTGCCTGATCACGATGAATTGCAGCATGTCCTCGTCGAATTACAACATTATGTTGAGCCATCAATGATGATACTTTACCGAAAAATTCCTTACCAGGATCAACCTGTAACAAATTTGGCCAACGTAAAGGACCTCGTCGATAGATTTTTTTAAACGCTACAGCAACTTCTGATGATGACTTTGTTGATAACGGCTCAGCTTGTTTATATCTACTGGCAATGTCAACAACCGTCAACGCGTATTTATAAACACGTTTTTGTTTATCATGTGGTAAATATAATATATCTGCTTGATTAACCTCATTTGGAACATGAATATCAAACGATCCATATTTGATTGATGTTGGAGCAGGTATATAAATTTGCCATAATGCTTGTCGAGCCAACCAATGTGCAGCAACATCACGTGAGACTTTAGCGGCGCCAGCTAATTTGTTTATAGCAGATTTACCTGTGTAATATCCTGTCGGAGAATAAAACATTTTTTCCATGTTACATACTTGCACCAAACAATAATTTACCTTTCATTGCGGATTTTATCAACCATGAAGCTAATTTTTCTTTGAATGAAACATTAGTGTTTCCAGTGATATAATTCAACTCGTGAATCAATTTCCCATCCGCGAGATGTCGCTGTTGTAGATCACCGCTCCGATACGCTATATCATGTACACGACATGCTTCATCAATATAGTTTATTGGTGATTCACCAGGGTTAGGATTATCCTGACTATCAAGTCGAATATCTAATCGAGTTCCCGTCGCACAATTACTATATCCTGGAAGGTGTTTTTCTCCTGGATACTTTCCCCGTGATGCCCCTGGAAGTTTAGTTAACTTGGCGGTGATATCACCTTCTTTTTTTTTTGTTGAACTGTTTTTGAAATTTCTTTCACAGGATTTTTCACAAATCGATATTTTTTTGTACCACATACCTCACATCGTCCAGTAACTGCACTTCGATTAATTTTCATGGTAACATTTGTCAGGTTTAACTTTGGTGTACGTGCTTTACATTTCACACAATATAGATCCATAATATATTTATGTTATATCGATTGGAAGTGATAGATTTCTCCGCGTTGAAAAAACGACAAGTAAAACATCATCCGCTGTTACCAAACTCAACCAGAATGATTATCATTGAACCTTCCGGAAGTGGTAAAACTCAATTGCTGCTCACGATGATAATGAAATATCTCACCTGGGTGAAAATTGTATTTAGTTGCCTCGAGTGTAGATGATCAACACTGCTATCAAGTGTTAAAAGATTACGACCAAACCGTTTCAGAATCTTACGGTGGAAGCTTTATTGAGCTTATCACAGATATTGACGAAGCGCCATCCGTTGAAGACTTAGATGTATGTGTTAGCAATTTAGTTCTGTACGATGATGTGATGTGGGATAATTAAAAAAAACCCGGCTAGGATATTCTCGAGAGGGCGCCACAAAAACTCCGACGTGACATATGTAACTCAACGTTACACACAAATACCAAAAGTAATCAGGAATAACTGTAATTTATTATGTGTGTTTAACGGTGTTGACACTCATACGTTACGAAATATTTGGCAAACGTGGTGTCCCGACATGGATTATAACAAATTTCAAAATTTCTTTAACGGCGCAAGAGCTACCCCACATGCTTTTATCACGATAAACATACACGATCCTCATACACGATATCGCGTCGGATTAGACCGTATTTATAGTTAATTTAATTGTTATCATCAATGGAAATACAAATCCGCAGGATTTCATCGTAAATTACTAAGCAATTTCAAAGGATTTTCAGATACCACCTTGATGACGTTATCGATGATGCCACCTTGATAATTATCGATTATTTTAACGATTTGAGGGTTCCACAGGGAAACATTATCGGATGCCTCTGGAAAATCCAAAGGATTTTCAATGGTGGGTGTCATCGATGATGCCACCTTGATGATGTTATCGATGATACCACCTTGATAATTATCGATTATTTTAACGATTTACTGTTCCACAGGGATACATTATCGGATGCCTCTGGAAAAATGGTGGGTTCACACACTCTGTTGCTCCACGTACTCTACAATGTACCAATGAACTATATATAATACATAGAGTCCAAGCTATCTAACATTATATACCGTGTATGTAGGTATCATGTACTGTAAAATGTACCAATGAACTAGATATAATACATAGAGCCCAAGCTATCTAACATTATATACCGTGTATATAGGAACGATGTACTGTAAAATATACCAATGAACTAGATATAGTACATAGAATCCAAGCTTTCTAACATTATATACACCATGTAGGTACCGTGTACTGTAAAATGTACTAATGTTCTAGATATAATGCATACAGAGTCCCAGCTATCTAATATTATATACACTAGGTAGATACCACGTACTGTAAAATGTACCAATGAACTAGATATAATACATATAGTCCAAGCTATCTAACATTATATACCGTGAATGTAGGTAACATGTACTGTAAATTGTACCAGTGAACTAGATATAATGCAGAGAGTCCAAGCTATCTAACATTATATACACCATGTAGGTACCGTATACTGTAAAATGTACTAATGTTATAGATATAATGCAAATACAGTCCAAGCTATCTAACATTATATACAGTAAGTAGGTACCATGTACTGTGACATGTACCAATGAACTAGATTTAATACAGAGTCCAATCTATCTTACATTATATACCGTGTATATAGGTACCATGTACTGTAAAATGTACAAATATGAAAGTCTGTAAATATGAATAGAATTTTAAAGACCACCTCGAAACGTTTCATTCCTAGATAGTTTGCAACTAAAGAGGAAGGCTGAATTTAGTTTTTCATCACAATTCCTAAATATTAACGATTTATAAAGCTCTATTAACAAACTATCACGAATGATGGAATATTATACTAGATAAAGAATTCTGTACTACTAAACGAATGCTTTAATATGTTTTTTTTCGTTTCTAAGTACATATCCTCCAGGTCCATGACAGCTTCTGCAATTGTAAGCCGTGTGCTTAAAATTAAAAATTTAGTTTTGTAGGATAACAGTTGGAACTTCTCGTCATCCTTGTACCCTTTTGGATGGTGAATTAGACTCAATATTCCTTGTGTACTCGTACTGAAATATGCCTTCTTGACTCTTTTGGACGACACGCCTACCTGAACCGCATCTTCTATTTCATATCTTTCAGCCACATGAAGATGGAAGAAAAATTGAGGATACATTCCGTCCGGAGGATTTCCTTGCGAGTTGAATGGTTGAAGAATGTATTCCTTACATATTTTCATAACCTCTTGATGTCCTAATCTTTGGGCGATGGACAGCACTGGTTCTAGATTTGAATCTGACCAGAGACGGGGAAAATGCTAGTGTTTATTATTTACATTATTACCATCACATTTCCTATATATTTGTGGTACTATAGTAAAACACACACTTACACACACACACACACACACACACACACATATATATATATATATATATATATATATATATATATATATATATATATATATATATATATATATATATATACAATTGATATCGGTGCGAATTATTTTTCCGTTTCATTCAAAGATACTGATTATTGTTATAGTTCCAGTTGTAGACACATATTCATTATGAACAAGATTTAGACTGTAATCATATTTAACCAGCAGCTCATAGCTATGTCATTTTCATACTTACTGAGTGAAATGGAACCTATTTTTGAATTGATATGGTCCGTCTAGGCTAGGTCAGAGATACACTTTAGACAAACAGATGTGGTATAACACTGCTATTTGTATTTTAGATGACATATATACTAATGTTCTGTTAAATTTCAACACTCTTATCGTGCAGTCATGAAGGCAAATGTATTTTTTCTTATCTTGTCGAGTAGGTAACTCTTTAAAAACTGGACTCTATGAGACATATCGCATCAGAAGACTTACCTTTCCAGGAGAGGTGTGGCTCGACCTCATACAAATACACGAAAAACTGTAATGACCTTGTTAACACTTATGTATTCAATTGTACCTACAAGTTTAGCTCCACACCACTTACAATAAGAATTATATTATATTTAATTTGCCTGCTAATAGTTTGTATCTCATCTGTTATTTACTGAAGTAAAATTGGTGTAATTATGCGCAGTACTTTACGCAATACGACATGAGTCAGATACTTGAACATAACACCCAGCAAGTGTAATGTGAGTAGAACAATGAAAATGACTTGAATGAACAGTAGTGATAAACTGATTCAAGACAACAATATGGAAAATGTTTCTACGGCACACGTGATGTTATTGGACAGTGTACCAGACTGAAATATACTAGATTTGTTTACACGGCACGCACGATGATACAGGATAGCGTGCTAGTCAGAAATATATTAGATCTGCATCCAAGAACACATGATGTTACAGTACAGTGTACAAAGCATACATCTTTCCTTTCCGCTGTATGCGTCATTAAAGAGGTGGGTCTAGTCCATGATATTCCAAAACAACAGTTTTACAATAAAATGATCACGCCTTTCTTTCAAAATAATTTACGTTATGTTCCACTTATCCTTCCTAACTCAGACAAGATTTTTATGATACGGATATTAATTCAATACATTATGGAGGGTTAGAATGAGCAGGGTGATTTGTGTCATTTTATATTTTATGTTTGCTGCTAAAATATACTTTCTATAAATGTATTAGCGGTAGTAAATATTTTGAAAAAGGAAGCCATGAAATTTTAAGTACGCAGAAACTTGACTAGAATGTGTGCGATTCAAAGTTCACACTATCATTCCCATGTTAAATTGTCCTTAACTCGTATACGTTGTCTTTTATGAATACAACCGGATATCGCCAAATCAGGTTAGGTTATAGAGATCATAAACAGTTGTATATAGTCGTAAAACATGTGTTTACGTTTGAAATCGCCAATGACACAAACGCATACAAACATGTATATTTCTAGTCAGACATTCATCTGACCTTTCCCACGCAGTTTTAGTATTGTAAAAAGCTCGACGTTAGCTAAACTGAACCCGTTAAATTTTTTCCATTTATAAAGACGAAATATATTACCGTCGGTATAAATGGTATAAATGGCAACATATATGTTCTGCGTATCAATCTTAAACATGTATCATTTAATACATTCTAATTGGTCTATCCTCGTATTCGCCGAATGTATTTTATGGATTAGGAATGCGCTTTGGTCTCTCACTCCAAAAAAACATTATAGAGCATGGAAGTAAATGTGAGTTAAAATGCTGAATATTACTTTTCACGCTCCATGAGTTCTTTCTTTTATATGTAAAACTTGCACAAAGACACTGTAGTTTAAATTGAAAGGAAACTTAATGTTTTACCTTAGTCACCCAATTAGTGCCCATGAAACGTAATGTATTGTTAACGTTTCTGTGTCAACTTTTTCAACCGTATACTGTCGATGCTAGAGATGCATAATATTCCAAACGAAAAATCATATCGATTCATGCTTAGCACAGACACCCGTATTGTCAAGAATTAAAACCATCACAGAAGAAATTTTAACTATTCACTTTTGACTTCTTTGATATGTGAGAGACACAATCAGGGTTCCGTTTCATGTAATTTTACTCGCGTCTTTGTTTTGTATTAATAGTATTCATCTTTGCAAAATGTTATGGTACCTTTTACTTCAGGCAGATTAGCAATATATTAAACGAAACGAAATTGTATTAAACTAAAGAAATGGTAAATGACGTACTGTTAAATATAGAAAAGGATAATACAGAGATAACAGTGTCTACCTGTAATCGATTGAAATGTCATTCAAGGAACAGTATCATGTCGTTGTAAGCCACACTATCGAGTTCAAGTATAGTCTCGTCTGCGCTATCCTCAATCATCTGGGTGAATATATCATATATCTCTGCCAGTGGATATTTTGCGAAGTAGAGCTTCTTGCTTTCAACTAAAAGAGTTATGTCTGCTGCTTTGGATTTATTGAATAATTCAGGCGGCTGATCATTCTCAACATGTAGAAGTCCGTCAGCTGCTAGACGCCATAGTTGAATCAGATGATGCCTACTGTTTATGCATGAAAAAATCTAACTACATATCAATAAAAGGTTTCCCAGGTATAGGTCACGAGATGTACAACTTCATCAAAAGATAAACCAGCTGAGTTTATTTGATACCTACAAACACGTATTTTGAAGATTTTCTCACGTGCGCTTTCCCACGTTGTCAATATATAGTTGTTTTTTTATCCTTTAAATATATATACAGTGTCATGACTATACGGAAAGACAGTAACATAACGTGAAAAAGAAATGGTTTTTTGAGAAATTCAATTATTACGAGACAATAATGCATTATTAAATATAAACAAATTGCGGTATTTGGTGATATTGCGTTATATGACAACATTTTTACGATATGGTATATATATATAGAATGACACACCCGTGACATAAATGAAAATTAAAAATAACTTTATCTGGACAAAAAATTGGTAAGAGTGATGCATAATAAAACAGTCTAGCAAATCCCTGGTTGATTTATGGTAGAATATCCCAGAAGTAATTATTAAAACTCTGAGTGATATCTAATCCGATATATCCAACACGATGGAGTTACAAATATATCGTATTATTAAAGGTAATTAAATCCGGAAAGAGCATAACCAACACGTTTAGCCTAAGTGAAAAATATAATATATTTCTATAAATTACAAAATTTAAAAATTAGAAGTAACACACAGTATGGTGAATACATTCACAAAATCATTAGTATGATACAAATTTTAAACGTGTATGGTACTCCGAAAAAGTTAAAAGGTACTCCAAATCATATCCCGTATTGCAACGATAACCAACAATACTAAAGAATCGATATGTTAGAATCACAATTGTCTTTAAATGAATTCATAGTCATAGAAATCCTGTTACAGAGATAGTTAGAGGAAAATCACTGGTCCTGAACGTACGTTTTGATCCTTATACTTATAACAGGGATGGGTCCACGTTTCAATGCCAGCATAGGCGACAAGCCGTGTTGGGTGGCTGGTGATTCCTGAGTGGCTCATTACTGACCAAGAGAGGATTTTTCAACGGCTGATAACTCATAACTATGTCGGCCTATCATCGATTGGCACCATAGAAATTTAATTTTAATTGGAATCTATATTTTAACTGTGACGTGTTTGTAACAGGAGAAGGCGATATTTACATTATATTTTATCGACAAACTGAATAATGGAAGGATTAGCCCAAATTCCTTTATCGGCCGAGAACGATATAGGACCGACACTGCATTAGGCCGAATAGTTTCGGAATCGCAATGCTGTATATCATGATCCCTGTTTTGACTTGCCGAATTTATACCAATAAATCACAGTCTTGGCAACCCATATTGAATCTAGATCCCAGTCTAATTGCTTCAGTCAGACTATGCTTATAGGCGTAATTTTCCCGACAAAACGAAATCCCGCCACAAACAAAAGGAATACTTGCCAAGAGCCTTCGAATGGTTGAATTGCGATTGTAGCCGATGAATGACTAGACGGCGACAAAGGGATAAGTTACTTTAAGAAAGTTTATAAAGCTAATCACATTACCAACATTAGTGTTTATGTCGTTCAGATCAGTCACTTTATTTATTTTACATAAAGCAAATAATAACAGTTGTACTTTAATAGACAGAACGAAACAAACGAGAAAATATTGGAAGAAATGCGAAATCAATTAAGGTAAAAAAATAGATCAAACTCATAATAGTAAAACGTCAAGCATTCAAGATCGATTCATAAACCAAAATTAATGAAAAAAATGGACCATATGTGCATTGATGGCACAAATCACAACTGATAAATGCAATTCAATAAAATTGATGACAAATTAGAATACATCAAAAATCTTTTGAAGAGGTATGGAAAATTAAGAACGAAAAAATCTGACCATTAATTAATAAGTCATACACGCAAAAATGAAGTGTAAATGCTGTAAAATATACCCTTTATCTCTTTCTTTATCAATGTTCCTGCACCAATGTAGACACATTATATTAATAATATTCCAACCAATACCCCATATAGGTTTTGATGCTTTGTAAAATTTGGCAACATGAATGACTATCTATCGAGTTTTGGCAATAAGACAAATGACTATAAGAAAACACATACACAAACAAACAAACACACACAAACACACACACACTTATGTTAGAGGGGTTAACACCTCTGGCTGAAAAAGCAGTCGCACTCCTTCGGGGTAGCTTGCCAATCTTTCGTCCCCATTTGGCGCACGGCTCTCGTCTGTGGCTTGTTGGAAATTGGACATTGTTGTCTTGAGCGAGACCAGGCTTGCAGGAAAAGATAAACGGATACACGTTTTTGGAGCAGGAGATGAAAAGAAGACCGCCATGAGGCTAGTGTCGGCTTTCAAGTGAAGCAAATCTACTGGACTTCCCAAGTGAGTAAACAACAGACTCATGACCATAAAACTCCCCTTTTGTCTGGCCGAAAGTACCTTATAATCATAAGTTTATATGCTCCAATCATGACCAACCCAAATGAAAATGCTTACCAAGAGCCATGGGGATGAGATTGTAGCCGATGAATGACTAAGACGGCAATAATAGGATAAGTTACTGTATGTAACAAAGTTGATAAATCTAATCACATTACCAACGTTAGTGTGTATGTCGTTCAGATAAGTCACATTGCTTATTTTACATAAAGCGACTAATAATACAGTTGTTCTTTACTAGACAGAAAGAAACAAACGAAAATAAAATGTCAGAAATGAGGAATGAAAAGAAGTAAAACAATATAGATCAAATTCAGCATAGTAAAATGTAGAGCATTCACGACCGATTCCTAAACCAAAATAAATGAACATAATGGATCACGTATGCATTGATGGCAAAAATAACTAATGATAAATGGAATTCAATCCAGTTGATGACAAATCAGAATACGTGAAATCTTTTGAAGGGGTATGGGAAATTAAGAACGAAAATAATCTGACCATTAATAATTCATACAAGCAATAATTAAGTACATGTTCTGTAAAAAATAGCCTATACCGCTTTCTTTATCAATGTTCCTGCATCAATGTAGACACATTGTATTAATATTATTCCAACCAAAACCCCTATAGGTTTCGATACTTTGTAACATTTGGCAGCATGTAAGACACTCTACCGGGTTTTGACTATGTCACATATGACCAAAATACAAACACACACACACATACACACACAGAAACACACACACATACACACACGTATATTTGGCAGTTTGGGGTGTATGGGGTGCCTTTGAAGGGGTTTACACCTCTGGCTGGAAAACCAATCGTACTCCTTCGGAGTAGCTTGCCAATCATTGGTCCCCATTTGGCACTCGGCTCTCACATGTGGCTCCAAGACGCCGTAGCATGCGCAGCGGCGACATCCCGAAAATGGCATAGACGGGCTAGCTAAAGCAGACTCAGGGTAGCGGACGGGTCTTAAAGCCTGGGTGAGATAGGATTTATCTACCTAGCATGTGAAGACTGGAGTTGGCAGCCTGCGCAGATGAACCACAAGCTGGTCAACGGGCTGAAAGGCGATTTTCAGCAAAGTGGCATGTAGGGCAAAGAGCAAACAAAATACGTAGGACGTCTTGATCATCACTGCACTCAACTATCCAGCCTTCTCGACGTTGTTGTGCTGCTGAACTCAGATGATTTTGGGCGAGATAGTGAGATCGACGAACTGCACAACTAATCCTCACTTAAACAAAGTTACAGCGCAAGTCATTATTGTCATCCATGTTTCCCATTTCATCACCAACTATAGTCCTGTGTAGACGGGCGAGCAACGAAGCGGCAGGTCTGTGTACACTGACAGCCATAGCAGCAAACCTGCACACAGGCGGCTCAGGTCATAATGGGTGTTCAACACTGACATAGAGCAGTATTGTCAAGCAGCCCCCTGACCGACTGAGCAAGATCCTTCACTTCTTACTCCCTGGCACGAGGAAGGACCTATAAATGTTGCCTTAAACATTGTATGATCGACAATTCCCTAGCCATCATACAGCGGCTAGCGGGACCTTATTTCAGCGGTCAAAATACAAAAACAGAAAATGAGGATTGTTTCTCTCACACTTAGTGTATCAAATGTGGGCGTCATAAAAAACGGAGATAATGTGGAAAGCCACCAGAGAAAACCCGTCGTAATAGGAAAGGATCTCACTAGGTACAACTTGGAAAAAGGGGTGAACGTGGCTCCGGATACACATTTTTGGAGCAGGAGAGGAAGTGAAGTGCGCCATAAGGCTAATGTCGGCTTTGCAGTGAAACAAATTGTCTGGACGTCCCAAGTGAGTAAACAACAGACTCATGACCAGGAAACTCCCCGTTTTGTCTGAACTAAAGCACCTTACAATCATGAATGTATGTCCTCCAACCATGACCAACCCAAATCAAGTGAAGGTCAAGTTTTATGTGTCGCGGAATTGTGTGTGACTGGTATCAATATGCATATGTAGTCAAGAATTTGCTCGGGTTTCGAAGCCGCGTATAGCGTCACCAAGGGTGGTTCATTAATTATGGCCTCTAGTTATTTCGAAATAGAAAGCAAAACTCAGATCATACTGCATACGCGAATTGCCTGCATTTTAAAGGTCTAAGTACCTAGCTGCGCAGATCGGTCACAGCTAGGGTATATGACTGAAAAAATATTCAGTAAACAATACATTACATCCATTCGTGTCAATACGGTTCTCGATTTAAGGTATCAAACTTCTCAGCTAAAGAGGTAAAATAGATTTAAGATTATATTCTTATCGCTATTCGTTATATATGACATAATTGTTTCACATATTAGATGTTTTAGTATTTATTCTAATTTCTACAAAGTAAATACCTAGTTTATGCAGTGCCATTATATTAGTAATAATATAGTCTGTTTCGAGATGGGGTTTTTTGTGGTAACTGAACAGACAAAAATGAGTTTAATTATACGTTGCATGACTTCAACGTCTAATGTACATGGACAACTAATTCATGTGCGCGTATGCGCAACATATATGAATGATGAAGTAATTAACCATGTCATATGTATTACACAGTTTGATTGTTTAAATTTTAGCTGACCGTGGGGCTTGTTTATGCTGCCCGTGTGTGGTGCCTGTGTATGGTGCATTGTGTATGCTGGCTTTGTGTATGCTGCGTTATATATATATATATATATATATATATATATATATATATATATATATATATATATATATATATATATATATGTATTATATATAATTGGTTGATGTGAAGTCGCAGAACCTGTGGGGTTTCCTGTAACATATACGCTGTGCTTTGGTGACGTTGGTTCGGAAGAGTGTACTGGTGTTCTCAACTCGAGGGACCAAGGCTTAGCGATCATCGTGTCTGTGTTGAATGTAAGGGATCCTTCAAGCAGAGGTGGGGGGGGGGAGTGGACCATGAGTAGCGACTCCGCCACCATTGACTAGAGCGGGTGGAACCGGGTATACATCTTGGGCATCAAATGGACGCCACAATAGTTGTAAAATATGTGTTCCATATTATTGCTATTACCATCTGAGCAAATATTTCACATTTATTCATTAGTTTCTTTGTTTGAACGATAAACTCATAATTTTACATTTACATTGCAGTCTCGTTATATGAACGATAACTTCATAAATTCATAATTGCATATTTACATCGCAGTTTCGTTACATGAACGATACAATCATAACATGCTTTATTTTGCTCTGGTAACAGGAAAATGATTGTGTATGGTTTAAGATTACTTGAAGGAATTACTTTTTTTTATATATTTGTGTCGTTTTTTTGTTGAAAGTTTTTTTACATAAAGAAGTAATGTGACTTTAGTTTCTAGATATACATCTTGGCGTTAACAAAAATGTACAATAGGAATATGTGTAAAAGTTTCATGCTCCATTAGGAGCCATCTTGTTTCCTTATTTTAATGACCACTGACCATTTGTCAAAATCGTCTCACACTAAAGTTTTTAAAACCTGAGTGATTTACGATACCGTCAGAAAACGAATCTGACAAAGACAAGATATTGTTCCATGTAGTAAGTTGTTGATGCTCGTGGATCATTAGTACAAGCAGGAAAGTGTCTTCAAAACATTTGTATATCTGGAAACACAAGACCTGGATGAAACAAAAGCTAATAACTTACAAAGCGATTGTTCCGTAGAATCAATTTGAATTATGCAAACGACGAGCGTTAGGCTTGGTCAAGTATGATTAACATTGCGAAATAATACACTGCAACAATGTTTGATGACACTAGGATACTCTGACATAGCCAAACAAAATAAATAAACAAAATACATCATTAATTAGATAGTCAAGATACAAACTAGCTGGATGCATTGATATTTAACATTTCACGTGGTATTTGCAACCTTTATTAACATTAACTGCATTTTTTTTGCGAGCCATCATGAATGCACATGGGAAGAATTAGAAGCATCGTCTGGACATGATCAGTGTTTGACGTGCAAAACTAATTCCTGACATAGCAAACGCTCTTAAGAGTTGATAGATTTTGTACAATCTATACATTAGGCTTTTGGTATGCAGCGCTGCGAGCGCTCTATAGTCCACTTTGTGTTTGTGATAGGTCTTTTGCCGATCCAAAAGACATGGGGATTCTCATATGGATTTTCGACGTTTATAGCGACTATATTATAACAGCTGTTGCAGATAAGACTTGGATGGGGTAGTGTCAACACAACCTCTGTCCCAGATATAGCTACCATACATACAAAGGAATGATGGATCCCTCATTCGGCATAGTCTCAACCAATAGGATGCAAGAAATCTAGGATGCGAAGCTCCACGATATGGAACACACTTTGGTTATGGAACATTTCAAAATCACCTCCGTTCACAGACACACACACAGCAAGCAGTTGTAGACAACCGACCAAGTTGTTGATTTGCAGATGAAGTTGAATTGTTGAGCAGAGGATACTAGGGTGTGTCAATATCTCGTTTTATTTTTCTCTCTCTCTCTCTCTCTCTCTCTCTCTCTCTCTCTGTCTCTCTCTCTAGATATATATATATATATATATATATATATATATATATATATATATATATATATATATATATCGGTCATACATCCATTACCCACTCCAACATACTAAATTGTGATGATCCACCAGAGTGCGTTTCTTGCACTGAACCATTCACTGTTAAGCACTTTACGACCGAGTCTTCCGACCTGCAACCTACACGTGATAAATACTATAATGTACATGACATGAAGGAACTATTTGATACTATACAAATCACTAGTATTTTATATTTCCTGAAGGAGAAAAATCTTTATTTTAAACTATAACTTGTAAATATCACCTAAAAGCATTTTTATCTAATGCAAATACCGCCTCTTATTTACAACAGCTTATCATCAACATACACCAGTTACTTCTCCCGTTGATTGGGAAGCTTCATATATTCCTGTTAACAACATCTTACCATTTTATATCTAACTGTTTTTTTTTATCGCTGGTCGATATTAAACCGTTCATTCTTTTAAACATATAACCTATTGTATGGCGCTAAATAGCCTAAAAGTGCTGGTGCCCCGTTAAAATTCAATTAATCAATCAAACTCTCTCTCTCTCTCTCTCTCTCTCTCTCTCTCTCTCTCTCTCTCTCTCTCTCTCTCTCTCTCTCTCTCTCTGATAAAACATTTACTAATTGCACCACAATTTTCATTTGTACTAAATATAATGAGGTTTTAGAGCTTTCTGTATAGCTTTCAGTGATGCTGAATGACATTGTGCTGCCAATGCGTAAACCTATTCGTAATCTCTGAAAGCAAACAAAACAGCAGAGAGGAGGACAATATATTAAACCGTGTCCGAGCCAGAATACAACCCCTCTTGACGCCATTGGTTAATGGGAATGGCTCCTATGTCCCTCCATTGTCTTTAACTCGTGCCTGCATGCCATCGAGGAAATGTTGCACCATGGATATAAATAATGGTTATCAATATTTGGTAATTACCTTGCAGAAGCCTTCCTTGTTGACATTAGCCAATGCTTGTGTCAAGTCGACGTAGATGGAGAGAAAGAGACCGTTGCTTTTACAGTGACTCTCTGCTTTTCTAGCACTACATCCCAGACAACAATATCACAGTAAACTCTTGCAATTAAATCGCCAAGAATGACGCGCTTATTTTCCCTGTGATCGTTAGCAATGACTGGATCAAGATCCACATATAACTTCACTTTTGCTGGGCTGGTCATGTTTGGAGCAGAGCAAATGAGGGCTGTAAGGTGCATTCTTCAAGACAAGAAGGGTAGTTTCATGGTCATGAATATGTCGTTCACTCCCTTGGGTGGTCCAGTCATTGTGCCAATCAGTGTTCTCTTCACTGTAAAGCCGACATCACCCTCACATCATCGGGCTCACCGATACAAAGTGTATATGGACTCCACGTAGGAAAGGTACTCGCCAAATACAACGTGGACATTGTTCCCTTGAGCGAGACCGGACTTGCATGAGATGGTTAACTCTATACATACATACATACATACATACATACATACATACATACATACATACATACATACATACATACATACATACATACATACATACATACATACATGAATGCAGACAGAGAAACTTTAGTATCAAATACAGATTTAATCGTTGCTCAACTGATTTTTGCCTTACATCAACAGTGACACAAATATCTTTCTTATTATTAAGATAAGTGTTTTCGACTGCATTACATACAGACTGACAAACCACTTGGAACAGGGCAATCAAAAATTACGAGTGCATACATTTAACCACTAGTCTTCATTTGAATTGTACAGTGTCGATTTTAGCTGTTGAGGAATGCTCCGTTACCAATCAGTAAGTTATATAAAGCTTTGAACGCCATGGTTATTAGATTTATACGTACTTGAGTAACAGTTGAATGTACTGCTATTCAACTGGGTCATAATTTTGATTTCTCACTTAAGAACATGTTGATTTAACAAGATTTTAAGCGTTCTGATAGAATTCACAATGTAGTGTGTTGTTTACATAAATCTTTGCATTAAGTTTGTTTCAAGTGATGCACTTAAATTAGAGAACAAAGCTTGCTTAATGTTGGGAGACGGTACATTCTAACTGTGCCGAATATACAGGTGAGTACAGCATCAGTCAATCATATTACAACGTACGTATCATCCATTTAAGCATATTTATCTCCGATATCATAATTGGACTACATTCAACAATTTATATGAATTATTTGGACTCACATCATTAACGTTTCTGAATTCTTAAGCTGACAGTTTTACCTTTTAAAAGAAACCTGCTTGCATAATTGGATGAGTAAATTTAGTACCAACCTTTCCGACAGACAATACTTACATAGTTATCTCTTCCTAGACGATAGGTGTCAGCAACTGCATCGACCATTATTTACGAATCACTTTGGTTTCCGATTTTTGTACGAAAAGACCGAAAACATGAGTGAAAGGTGTAATGTGTATGTGATTTGGATTTTTAACAATGTTTCAGTTCTATTCAGTGCTGCAGTGTCTGCAGTATGGCAGTTTATAATGATTGTCATGCACTGGGAAATCATGACGCAGACATGTAATGTGATGTCTCACCATGTTATATTATCCTGACACGAGGCCGACCAGTCCTAACACTAACACCTTAATGCCGAGCACCTAGCGAGCAGATTTAAGTACCATTTATATTGGTCTTTGGTATGACTTTGCCGGGGTTGGAACAACCGACCTCCAGCATCAGAGGCTGACGCTCTGACCACTAAGACATTGGTGCATTCCTCAAAACGGATTGGAATAGGTTAAAAAGACCAATACATGTTACATTCTATCAAACTACAATATTATGTAGGTCTTCTCTATGTTACATACACTGAGTTCATATGCCCGTCCTTCCTTTCCCTGTGAAATTACAAGAGCCTGTAACACGAGTAAGAGCTTAACGCTTGATAATCTTGATAGTGTTTACATAATCAGTTATACCAAAATGTGAATAGAAATATTTGACATTCTAGCGTGTACGATTGTGAACGTGTATATTGCAAAATGCAAGATTACAAAAAAACTACATGCGTGTGTGCGAGATAAAGAAAGAAAGAAGAATTGTTATAAGGATTGAAAAAGAATGTGGATGAAACCACGTCCATACTTAGTTTAAGACACAAAAATGAGTTTATATAAATCAACGGAATTTTAACAATATATATATATATATATATATATATATATATATATATATATATATATATATATATATATATATATATATATATATATATATATATATATATATATATATATATATAAGATATATATCGGAGATCTTGATAGCATTAAAAATATTGATTAGATAACATTAGTGGTGTAAAGTTTTATCCTAAGATAGATAAATTTGTTATTGTGATCAGACCATTTTTATTGGACAATATTTGGCAGCATAGTTGTTTTTATTCCTCATGCAATAAATGCGTTAGTTTCTTTTATATTTTATGTATGCTCAATGCACTTCATTGATATCAGAACAACAAGAGAGAATCCTTACCGAGCCCTCATTATAGGATGTTATAAAGATGTTGAACCTGTCCGCAGATTACTGGAACTGGTCCACCAAAATGAGACTAAAATGGGAATACGACTTACTCGGCACGGCGCCATATGTTCTATTAATTTAGCTTCATATTCGCGATAATCGTATATACTAAAGAATTACTTTTTTTCCAGTTTTTTTTCAAATCTGACTTACCATTTCACTTATAATTGTTTTCGTTGGCATAACCGATTGAGATGATGGCTGATGTTTAAAAGCAACACCTTGGAAATAATCTTTTTTATCAGAGGTGAATCAGCGATATAGTGAGATAACCACTTGATACATAGATGGCTGCGCCCAAGGATAATTCAATAGAAAGTCTGCACACGGCTATTTTTCTATCGTCAAGTAGTACGATGAAGAAGAAAATAATAATAAGAATAAATTACTAGGATTTCCACTCTGAAATGCAAGACGCATATGCAACCATCTCTGTCATGTCGTAGTCCTAATTTAAAATATATTTAGGTCTTGATGTAAAACTGCATATTCAATTGCTGAAAATAAGAAGACAAGTTTGCAGTATGTCAAATGTTTCCATCGGATTTAAATATATGGTGTTTTTGTTGTTTTTTTTAAAAAAATAATATTAACTGTAATTTGAAAGAAGTTAATGGAATGCGAAATAACAGCGTAGATTAAGAGAAATATTCTCTGTAACTGTATTGGCGCTATGAGCTCTGTTTATCCAAAGCAGAGATAGCATTTATGAATCATCATGCTAATGATAAAGAAAATCTGAACCCGTCTATTCGAACGATCCGGTGGCCAGGTGGTTAGAGCATCCCTTTTTGGATGCGGGAGTTTGTAAGTTCGAACCACAGCGGAGTCATACCAAAGACATATAAATGATACTAAGTTTTAAGAGGGTAGTCTTAGGACCAATCGGCATAGAGTCAGGATAAAATGAAAGGCTGGTACATCATGCTATACAATGAATGAAGAAGCACACGTTGTGCCACCATATTGAATAATGTCCTCTTTGGTAAGAAAGACAAAGAAAACGTTTAATAATAATAATAATAATAATAATAATAATAATACTACTACTAATAATAATAATAATAATAATAGTTAAGAAGATTTTGTAACAGTTCTGATGTTTGTTTAGTTTATTTTGCTATTCTTTTAAGTTCAAGAAAGACAACTTTTTTCTTCTTTCTCCTGTCCTCCTATTCCTTATATAACCTCTTTAGTGGTTGTAGCAACAGATTTGAATAACGTTTCAGCAATATTTGCAAAAACGACTTGAGCTGCCTGTCGCTGTTGAAGTTTTGTCTGACAGAATCTCTCACGGGGATAAATTTCTTTATTGCCTCTAATTGCTCTCGATCTAGTCTAGTTGTTAACGATTCTCCTCCCATTATTGTTATATCATATGATTTAATTCATAATAACTAACAAAAGCGCGACTAAAATACGTCTGTGATTGACGCAACAGTCCTGGTCTGACAAATAGAAACCTCGTACGAAACCAAAATTGTCCATTATTATATTTGTACAGTTTTTCTCGGTTTCGTATGAGATCTTAGTTTGAAAAATAGACGAGATTTATTTATTACCCATCTCTCCATATAGGGGTTTAGTTCTGTCTCAAAACTTGGTCTGTTAACCCTTTCTACTACTCATATGCATGCAGATAACTTGAAAGCCATGTTTTGGTGGCGTTTCAGCTCGCGTTTCAGCGTGCTATGAAAGCAGAAAAAAACATAGCTTGATACCGTCTGTGCAAGTTGAATTCACGTCAGTGTAAATTCGAAGTATTATCGAGAATGAGAACTTAAACGTGATTTTTCTATCGCTAACAGAAATTACACTGGGGAGAACATGATGCTGATAGGACTAATGCAAACGTATCAGGACCTTGATTTCCTTATCTAATTCACATGACATGAAGGAACGTTTTTATACTATAGATATCACTTCCAGAAGTAAGTAAATCTCGATTTTAAAAATTAGCTTTTATACCATCACTTAGATCATTTTTATCTAATGTAAATACCGCCCGTTGTTTTCAACTGTACACATCAATAACATCATGTACATCTCCCGTTCGCTCTCATCAGGAAGCTGATTGTAGAGCAACTCCGCATTGTGCCAAATGTGGCAAGGAACATCACGTCAGTTCCAAGGATTGCGATACTTGGAAACAGGAGAAGAAAATTCAGAGGGCAAAGTTTAACTCCAAAATTTCCTACCAACAGGCCAGGAAACTTGTCCAGTCTAAAACATCCCTTCCTGGTCCATCCTTCTCCACAGTTGTGAAACACAATACAAAAATCACGAAGGACGCGCAAACAAAGACGGATCAACCCGATTCAACAACAAGTGCCAATATCGCTCATTATAAGCCACATAAAAGCACAAAATCAACTCAGACAATATTTTATAACATCCCACCACCAAAATCTCCAAGAAATAAACATAAAACACACACAAATAAGCAGCAAAAAGAGTCAGAAGACCCCATTAAACTTTACATATTTGAAGACCTTGAGAGCATGGATGCAGAAGAAACTGCAACATGCACTCAAGGTTCCTACAAACAAACTAAAACCAAATATACTCCCGTACCTCATCCAGACAAATAAAAACACAAATAAATTATCTCTGCGAATAGTCTCACCTAGGTCCAGAATCTCCAGCATAATTTTATAATGAAGAACACCATCATACAATGGAACTCTCTAGGACTTAAAGTTATCTACAATGATATTCTTCTGCTTTTAAATGAACACGATCCTGCTGTACTATGCTTACAGGAAACATTAATGAAACAGACAAATAAAATTACATTTAAAATCTTTTATCTGTGTAATGCGTCCTTTCAAAACGCTGACAGGGCCTAAGGTGGAGTCTCTGTTGTTTTGAATAATAGAGCCCCTCACAGAGTCATTCCTTTAAATACAAGTTTACAAATTATTCCTGTAATTGTCATTTTAATGCCCATAACATTCTATGGGGTTCAAATCACATAAACGACAGAGGCCATAGAGTAGAAGATTTGATTTTTAGACACGATCTGTGTCTATATAAGACTAAAGCGCCAACATATTTGCACCCAGGAACGGGTACGTAAACGTGCATATATTTGACAATTTGCTCTCCTTTGCTGCTTTAGGACTATGATGACTCTGATGCCCTTCGCAGCAGTGATCACTTTCCAATCACTCTTGACAATAACTCTCAAATTTGATGACGCAATTCCACAATGGAATACAAATAAGGCCGACTGGTCTTCGTTTGAAAAACGATGTAAAACTAGACTAAATAATGATAGAGTATTCAACGTTGTTAATCCTATACAGCATTTTACTTCAATTCTAATTTCAATTGCAAATGAATCTATTCCTAAGTCCTCACCGAACAATTAAAAACCGCAAAAACCTTGGGTAACCAAAGAATGCAAAGAAGCCATTTGACTACGCAGAGAAAAAAAAAACAGTTCGTTCAACGCCCTGAAAATGTAAATAAATATCGTATTGCCCGGGCTAAAACTCGACACACAATCAAAGAATGTGAAAGTGCATCCTGGAATAAATATATTTCTTCTTTAAACTCTCGTTCCTGAATGAAACAAGTTTAGGATAATACTCGAAAAATAAATGGAAAGAGGAAACACAATTATATTCGACATCTGAAAACAAACAATAACAATTTTAGTTCGAACGTGACTTAGCAAATATTCTTGCAGATATTTTCTCAAAAAACTCATCATCTAATTATTTAGAATCCTTTCGAAGATTAAAATTTCTAAAAGAAAAGTCACGTTTGAAAGTCACATCGAACAATTCTGAAAGCTATAACCAGTCGTTTTCTATACCAGAGCTTAGAGAGGCATTAGACAAGGCCAATGATACATCCGCTGGGCCTGACGAAGTACATTACCAGTTTTTGAAACACTTCCTAGAATCGTCTCTGACATTACTTCTGAAAATCTCTAATGATATATGGATTTCTGGTAATGTACCTAAGAGCTGGAAAGAATGAACAGTAATACCAATTTCCAAACCAGTTAAAGATATTGATGATCCTGACAGCTATCGACCCATTGCACTGAAAAGCTGTGTCTGCACATCAATGGAACGAATGAATAATTCTCGGCTTGTATGGTACTTGGAAAGTAAGAATTTAATATCTCCTTTCCAAAGTGGCTTCCGTTCTAGTCGTACTACCAACGATCATCTGATTAGACTGGAAACATTTATTCACGATGCATTTATCAAGAAGGAACATTTAGTAGCAGCCTACTTTGATTTATAAAAGGGCTATGACACAACAAATACAATTTTCTCTCTGACAGAGAATTCTAAGTACGAGTGAGCTCTACACTATCCGATGTGCACCAGCAAAAGATGGGTGTGACACAGGGCAGTGTTTTATCTGTGACGCTAATTAATATCAAAATCAATAGCATCACCAAGTGTGTAGCTAACGGTGTGGATTGCTTATTATATGTTGACGATTTTTCTAATTTGTTATTGATCAAAGCACATGCAAACATTGGAAAGGCAACTGCAAAAAATATCAACAAGATTCAAAATTGGGCCACTAATAAAGGTTTCAATTTTTCAACATCGTAAACATTATGCATGCATCTCTGTCTGTTGCGAAGACATCATGATGACCCTTAAACTCACACTGGATGGAAAACGTATTCCAGTTGTTGAGGAAACAAAGTTTTGGGTATTATCTTCGACAAAAAACTGACCTTTATTCCACACATCAAGAATTTGAAAGCTAAATTATTAAAAGCTTTAAATCTACTTAAAGTAATTGCTCACACTGACAGGGGTGCTGATGAAAAAAAAAGTCATCGTCAATTTGTATAGAACATTTACCCGCTCCACACTAGACTATGGATGCGTTATTTATGGTTCAGCTAGGAAGTCCTTTTTGAAAATGCAGACCCATTTCATCATCTGGGAATAAGACTCGCTTTATGAGCATTGAAGACATTTCCACGTGCAAACATTCTCGCGGAAGCGATGAACCACCTTTATCGCATCGCTGAGAATTGCTTTCTGCACAGTACGCTCTCAAATTAAGGTCAAACCCTCTGAACCCTGCTTTTTCGGCTTTTTTTCAACCAAAATACAAAACTTTATATGAAAATAAACAAAATGCCATACATTCATTTGGCATAAGAACATCATCCAGCCTCGACACTATCAAAATTAATCTTTCTACAGTTAAGGAAACGTTTGTCTCGAAAACGCCACCTTGGCTCCTTAAGCAGCCCAAAGTGATATTTACGTTACACGATGGGAATAAATCTGAGACAAACCCTGCCATATTTATGAACTCTTATTATGAACTTCTCAACCATTCTACAAATTACGCTAAATTTTATACTGATGGATCAAAGGTGATGAAAAGGATGCTGCAGCCTTCGTTATTGTCAAGCGCATAACCAAAGTACTCTTTCAAAACGATGCGTCCATATTTTAAGAGGAAATCAGAGTAATCGACCTTGCTCTGGAATTTATCGAACAAAAACTCATTTTAAAAAGCATTATCTTCTGTGAATCACTATCAGTGCTTCAGTCGCGACACAATAGAAAACTGGATCATCCATTATTAGTCAATATTCTTGTAAAATCCTTGGAGCTTAGTATCTCCTACAATATAGTATACTGTTGGTTACCTAGCCATATTGGTATTAGAGGTAATGAAGAAGCAGACCGGGCTGATATGATGACTCTATCCCAAGAACCATCGGTTTTTAAATTACCGTTTACTGATTTAAACCTTGTATCAAGATGTACCTACTCCAGAAGGGGCAGGCGTCATGGGATTATAAAGTCAATAACAAACTTCATGCCATCAAACCAACCCTGGGAGAATGGACTACTTCATACAGATCTATCCGTAGGCAGGAGGTTGTCATTGCAAGAATCAGAATCGGTCATACATACATTACCCACTCCCACATACTAAAAGGTGAAGATCCACCAGAGTGCGTTTTTTCCAATGAACCATTCACTGTTAAGCACTTTATGACAGATTCTTCCGACCTGCAGCCTACGCGTGATAAATACTATGATGTACATAACATGAATAATTTTTTTTAATACTATACAAATCACTAGTATTTTAGATTTCCTGAAGGAAGTAAATCTTTTTTTTAAACTATAAGATGTATGCCATCTCCTAGAATATTTTTATCTAATGCAAATACGGCCTCTTGTCTTAAACATCTTTTCATGAACATTACTTGTGTAAGTAAAACCTATTGTATGGCGCTAAAAAGCCTAAGTGTGATGGTGCGCCGTTAAAAATCAAACAAACAAACATATATCTCCCGTTTTTTGGGAAGCTTCATAGGTTACTGTTACTAACATCTTATCATTTTATGTTGAACTATTTAGTTGTTTTATATCGCTTGTCGATATTAAACAATTAAGTACCTTTAAACGTGTAAATACAACCGATTGTATGGCGCTAAATAACCAAAAGTGCTGATGAGCCGTTAAATATCATTTAATGAATGAGTCAGAAGCGTTATCGGCGTTATACCCCATTTACAATTTCGATCTTTCAAAACATCTCGATTGGCTCAAAGATTTCCCAGCGGATATTTAAATTCGGTGGACAGAAGCCCCTGCTAGGGATTACAATTGTTACGCTTGGGTAACTCTTACCTTTCATGACATTAGACGTCATCAGCTGAACAATGGATATAATCATCTGAAAGACGATAAATGTGTAAAATGCAAGGCAGTTTTAAAGGCGATGACGTGTAAAATAAATATCTAATTTATTCTGCATAAAAGTCCACATGGCCACGAAAATGCAATGTATCAACAAAGAAACAAAGGCTAGAGAGTGGATTCATTGCTTCGACTATCATTCCTTTTTCATTAGTCTCGGACCTAAATTTTTAGCGTCGGTATTATTAAAATTAGATGTTGCCGATGCAGCATATGAGGTCTTAGAATCTGCATATAAATCAACTAAGCGTAATGACTTAATACGAGAAAGGAGAATGATCATCACATCGCCAAGTACCTAACGTAACGACGTTATTTCCAGAGGTATAATGTTAAGCATTTTCCCAAAAAACAGCATACGTTATAAGCATGAGTTTTTTTTTGTAATAGGCCGTATGTTCCATTAGGATTAACTTTGTCAGCGTTGCAAGAAAACACATTGCCTTAGCAGAGCAAGGTAAAAATCAATACGAGTAAAACGCGATGCGGCTGCGGAAAGATCTGACCCCTATAAACAGGGTTAGTCTTTAAATTCTCCGCAGCGAAATTATCCAAACAAAGTGGTTTTATCGGGTATTTGCTAGCTGGAATGTCTGGTTGTTATTACCATGGCTTTTAGGTAGTGTTCAAGGTAGAAGAGAACTGCACTTCCTGGGAGCGTAAGAAAACGACCCTTAAGGATAACACTTCGAGAAAAGAAAAAAAGGGATCGACGTAAAACGCTTTCTAATTTTTCACAGCGACAAAAACACTAGCTATTACAATTTTCAAAGGATGTTTTTCTAAGGAGCGACTCGTAGATAAAATGCATGCGGATGAAAGTTGTGTGATTAATATTTTAAATTATCATAATATCGATGGGAGGTATTGGGTCGCTATAGTCAACGATAGTGCCCAAAAGGACTTGCAATACTTTGACTCTTTTGACTTACCCACTCCTGGGATGTGATTCAGTATTTAAGAAAAGGTGCCCCAAAATTAACCGTGTAAAGTTCGCTTTAGATTTAGAACGTCAAGGACAGCACTTGTGGTTAGTATTTTGTTGGCTATATCCGAATGAGTCAAAGATGAAAATGAGAGATTACAAAGCTCTAACAAAAATGTGCTCAGCATCATCGATGTTTCAGTATATTCCATTTTGGTTAAACCTTTATAAAAATAAGAAGGATCTTATATCTTCGACGCATCAATTATATTAAGATTAAACATAGAAAAAAGGCGGACATGGCAGAGAGTGCTTTAATAAAATAGTCCACGATTGGTTCTAAAATAAAGGATAACGTTAGACAGCAGACAAAATAAAGGAAAAGCTGTAGTGATCTAGCGTTTGAGTTGGACGTTTTTTAAATAAAATAAATTACATGGGGAAACAATTCACCAGTTATAAACTCACAGATAATTGGACACGTTTATCATATAAATTGTAGATAAATATAATTACACGAGACGTAAATGTGTCAGAATGAAACACTCAGATGGGGGCTAAGCAGTACGAGAAAAGCGCTTTATTTTTCAAGCCTACAAATCTAATGATAGGATCATGTCTTAATCAGCAGATAAAAAGCAGTTTTGAAATAAAAATGCATACCCAATTGGACTGAAGACGTGTTTCTAGTAGACAAAATTCACAAACATTACCAGTGAGAACACGCTTAAACATGCGGCAGGGTAACCTATTAAAGGATTATTTTACGAGCAGGAACTACCAAAATTGACCAGAAATTCTTAGGATATAAAAGATTAACAAATTACTTGTGAAATGGCTTGGATGTCTCGACAAATATATGTCATGGATTATGAAAGCGGCGCTGAAAGTGCTGATGTAGTGTGCTAAGTGTTTCACACACCAACATCATCAAAGGCGTAAGTACAGCTATATTTATTGTATGATAAGATATGATTATGGCTGTAACTGCCCGAAATCTTCCAGACAATTCTGGTAATCCCACCGTATCAAAACACGTTTAAATACATAATCAAACTGAACAAATTTCATTCGACCAGGGAATGAAGTGTGAAGGATGCAGTTGAGAAAAAGTCGAATGGTTATCGTTGTAGTGCGGTCAAATAGAAATTTAAAAAAAAAAACACGACCTCGAGTCACCAGAACATGAGATTACAGAATCAACGACTGATAGTGTGAATTAATAAGAAAATTTTGCCGAGTATCCGACATGGAAGAGCCGATTCAGTTGATACCATGTCGGGTTTCTCCTATCCGCCAAAAGCTATTTCCCTTACTCTCTAACTTTTCCTGGTCAAAGTATCTCTTTAATTCTTTTGAACTAGTCCATGCAGCTGTTTTTGTTTTTCGATATAATATTTTGCTATCGACACACAGAAAGGCGGTGGGGGGGGGGGGGGGGAATTCATTGATCCTGCAAGATATGTGTATTTTTAATGTTTTGCGTGAAGCGTTGAAATGCATTACACACGTTAATCACTTGGCATTTAATTCAAAATAGTATCTTGCAGTAACATTATAATGCATAAGATTATTATTATTATTATTACTATTATTATTATTACTATTATTATTATTATTATTATTATTATTATTATTATTATTATTTGAATATGATAGTAACAAAATATCTTAGAGAACTACTTCAACTGAAAATTTGTAGTTTTCTATGTTGAGAGATGATTAAGTGATGACGTATTATTCAAATATGCTTTCGCTATTTATTATCAAGGAAAAGGCAAAGCGTCATCGGAAGGGGATTACGATACTAAGATGATGGCCGAAGCAATAATAGGAAGGAAATATCTGAAACTCCAAATGAAACGTTAATAGCAAAATTAAAAGTAATTAGGAGGAAAACCATACTTTAATAACTGGTTATTTAAATGACACCTCTAACCTTTGCGTTATCACTGCTATGTAATGTTGAACTTCTTAACCTTTCACATAATAATGAATTAACCTGATAACATGGATGACACTGACTTCTGTATCACATACCGTTACATATGGCTGTGCGAGTATGTTCTTGAATGTGAAGTTTTAGAAATCAGAGTTCCAATCAGATATGTTCAGAGACAACATAGTTAGAAAGGCCCATGCCAAAAATATGTATTGGTAATACTTTCATTAGAAAAAAGAAAAAAATACAGGAACCGTTTCGATCAACATTTTATTTGACAACTTATTTGTATTACCTAATATTTTACAAATTGTCTTCATGAAAAAATATTAACCTCTATGGTTTGCTCGATATATAATACAAAAGTAACAGAGGCGTATCTAACTTATTTGGCACACGTGGCAGATCAACATTGGCCCCCCCCCACTTAAATAAAATTTAAACAATAAAGTGCTGTCGTAAGCAAATCGAAATTATCTTTTACTTTCGCGAATTTTTTATTTCGTTTGAAAGCTAGTACTGGTATTTCAATTCTTCCGATACTCCCCTCTCTCCGTCTGGCTATTAACCTGGTCGGAATGTTCCCCTTTCACCAACCCCCAGGACGCTACTGAGAAGTAACACTTACATTTCTTTGACTTGCAGATATTTTTGTATTGAATACTAAGATAAATACATTTAGTGGGTTCAACAAGAGAAGGGTCGATGAAGATGTCAGTTTCGGATAGAAATTATACAGTGTGGAATGAAATGCTCACTGATGAGAACTACAACCATTAGTATTACTTCTATTTATACTGATTAGATTTTAGTTATCCTCCCATTTACAGATTGTATTTCTTAATCAGTTAAAGCAGTACTCTTATCCGAAACTAAATCAATACAAACCTTCCAGTAATTTGTTGATTTCGATAAATATCACTTTGCTCAGATATATACGTATAATCACTTTACTTATAGCTACCTTTTTAAAACGAAACTGTAGTACGTAAATAGATGTCACTATTAGAAAATCAAAGCATTAAAATATTGGATCGAATGAGACATGAACTATATCATATATGTGTCAACCAAGCCAAAAGTCCTATGTAGGATTTATATGGCGATTAACAAATAAAATGAAATATACACGGAGACACGGCATTAATTAGTAAATTACTACCATATCGGGTTTTATTGCTGCTATTGCTGTTGTTATTGCCACTGTTGTTGTGGATCATGATCATCATCATCCTCCTCTTCATCATCAAACATCATCGTCGTCGTGATCATCCTCATCATCAAACATCATCGTCCTCGTGATGATAATGATGGTGATGATGATGATAATGAAGATGATGATGACATTTTGCTATGTTTGGAAAAGCAACAAGAAGAAATACATTGTACATCAAAAGTAGCACGAAATGAGAACGTTCTAAATCTGCAACGTTATCGTCAGCATCAATTAAATTAAATTATAGTTATTTCCCATTCAGATAATTAATATAAGACTTTCGGTCAGTTTTACTCAGATTTTTAAATATGTGCAGCTAATCCAATGCAAGTTGATCAGAGAAGTTTTAATTTTACAAACTCACAATAATTTCGCTTCAAAAATAAACGGGTTAATCTTTTTCGTCTAGTCAATGTAGACCAAATATTTTCAGGATCAGCACGGACTTTTAAAGATCAGCAATACAGGCAGTTATTCTTTAGGTTTCAGGTGAGACCGAAGATAACCTAGTGGGATTTGCTAAACACGGTAAAATTAAAAACTCAGAGGAATCACTTCTCACGTTCATGGAAGAGATTACTGGACGCATCAGAAGAATTGGATACATTACGTATGGGGTATAAAGGTTTAATTCGATTGTATGTTAGATAGACGTTTATAATTTATTTTAAGAAGTTCAACAATACGTTTTTAGATCCTGAGGTGGAGGCTATTAGAAAATTTGTAGTAGACTTAGAAAAAAGAACTAGTGCTTATTTTGATTCGTGTAAATATGATAATATATCGACATTTGGAATCAACGTGTGCAGTGATAAGAATTTACTGATTCTGAGCGCAGATGGATATTTTCAAATGTACGTGTAAGTTTGAACTGAGCTTGTCAGACTTTGGCTTGAATTCTTGGATTACTTTTGGATTTAATTCGCAATAGCGTGAGTTTTTTCTGTTTATTTACTTTGAATTCTTTGGAAAAAAGTTATTTTGTTAAGGTTTACAAGGCTTGTTGTCTTCACTCGTTTATGTTTTTTTTAAGAGCATCGCCTCGTAACAAAAGAGGAAAATCAACATCTGTCTCTACTTTTCTCCCGCTTGACCATTTCATTAACATTGACAATAGCAAAAGTAACATCTGCATCCTCTCTCTCTCTCTCTCTCTCTCACTCTCTCTATCTCTCTCTCTCTCTCTCTCTCTCTCTCTCTCTCTCTCTCTCTCTCTCTCTCTCTCTCTCTCTGATTCAAGAAGTACATATGCACTAGTAATGAAATAAACACACGCTATTTCTTTATATTCATTTAATTTACTTTCACCAAATTAAGTTGGAGTTATTAGTCATGAACTCTCAGATATCATCTATAGACACATATTAAAATGTACTCGTATCTACAATTGCACGTTACAGTCTACCTAAGTCGGTTTATTACTACATGTTTCCTCATTTCATCCGCGCCTTGAACCAACATTTCTTGTTGAAATGTTATGAAATATTTTGTTATGTAGTTTGTGATCCGCTTTTCATAACCTTCTTCTTATTTCCTGCTATGAGAAGGAATTATTCGTAAGTTAAGCAACGTCACTGTCCATGGTGAGAGAGAGAGAGAGATTGAGAGAGAGAGTGTGTGTGTTTGTGTGCGTGTGTGTGAGAGAGAGAGAGAGAGAGAGAGAGAGAGAGAGAGAGAGAGAGAGGGAGAGAGAGATTTTTAAGAGTTCATGCTCTTTTAAAAGTGTAGCCACGGTGATGGAATACCGCTAAATTCTGTAATGAAATAACGAACATTTATGCTATCTGTCGGTATAAGGGACTTTATTTAAATAATCAACACACATATATTATTACATTCTAGAAACACATCTATAAACTTTATAATAAAAATTCATATAATACATATAAAATTACATTTTCCGTTTTAAGCTTTCCAACTTCATTCATTCGTATACTTTCTGCATTTTAGAATATTATACAAATAGTTAATTCTCAATCAATTGCAAGATAGCCAAAAGTATAAAATATAATAACTATAATTAATGCCACAATTAATTTAAAGAAATGTATTTACTCATTTTAAAATAGAATATTGATTTGAAATATGTTGTTAGATAGTATTCATTCTTGCTTAAAGAATACTTTATTCCAACATTAAATCTAAACATGAAGTTAGTAGCTAATTCGACTGTTGCAATAATAATTTTCAGAAATGTAATTAAATATAAATTCTTTAAAACATTTAAGCATTATATTACAATATATTATAAAAAAAGAATTAAGTGAGCAATGTTGCTAACATATCAGTTTTACCATTAAAATCTCAAACTTTAAAAATACTTATTTCTAAAAGAAGTTTACGACTTATACAGTTCTTACCTGTAATGAAAAGACGAACATCTCTGCTATATGTCGGTGTAAGGGACTGACTTGGGCGATATACGCACCTTAGTTATAAGCATTTGTCTCAAGTCAGGACTAAATATGACCACCTTTTAGTTCACCGGCTAGCATAGATGTCTATTCATCATTAGATAGGAACCGCTTTGTTTTATGTCATTCGACAGAAGATTAGACTCAATCTTGTGGTTTATTTATATTCGTTTGGGCAGCCAAGACCAAATATGGCCATCCCTTTAGTATACCGGTAGCGAAGCTTGTTCACGTCCAGATGTGAACCATTTTGCTTTGCGTCATTCGACGGGAGTTAGGCCCACTTTTAGTCACTGGGTTGGAAATTTGGCAATGAATAATCTTGAAATCTGTTTAGTTTGCAGAATTATATATTCTTACTGAGCAAACTTAGGAGTTATTACCGAATCAGCGAAAACATCACTTATAATGTCTTTCTTAACATCATACACTTATTCCACACAACAATGTACATTCGTGTAGCTTACTAGGTTCATACAGCACAGCGATGTACGTTGCCAATTGTGTGCCTACACATCTTCATTCCATTAATATATTTTTGTGCTTTGGAAATAAATGAAATTAATCTTAATATATTTTAGAAACTTACTTTAGTATAAATGAATACAACATTACTTTAATACAATTTAAAGAAAATGGCCATCTTGTTAATTTTACTAAAAAAATTATATCCTAATAGAAAGATAAGTAAGAATCGTATATGTTTAATCTGCTATACACCTGCATACCAATGTGAGTAAAAAAAAATAATAATTCGTCGATATAATAGGTGTATCAGTGATATTTACATCATCAATCATCGCATGGAACAAAATGAAGTTCATAGATTTTATTACTAGGAAACTTGAAATTCAGTGTGCAGTATTAATCCATAAATATAAAACAATACGTTCGTTTCATGCTGATTCGCATAAATCAAAGATTTATAGAACTATGCTACAAAGTACAATATCAATTTTAGCCTCCGAGCTAAGAGCTATCTCCCATATAAGGCTTTGTAAGTACCAGAATAACATATATTGGGTTTCCTCTCACTGAATTTCGAATTTCAAAGTAATTATATTTAGTAAGGCGTGATAACATATGAACTTCATTTGGTGCTTATCGATGATGTTATCTATGATGACGTAAATGTAATTATGTAATTTTTTTCAAAAAGTATCGACGAATTGAAAGGAGGCATGAATTTGTAAGTTTTTCTGTATGGCAAAGAGACATACGTGAGTTAGTTTACTCTTTTAAGTTTACAGGCGAGGGTCCTTTGAGGAAATATATTGTATTTCGTATATTCAGGCACGTAGATTTTAATATATTTATATTGATGATAACTGAAATATACATTTCTCAATTACTTTTGTGGCAGCAAATGTATTGAATACGTTTAGATACCTTGTGTCAATATTTCATTTCCAGTTCAAATGTTCTTGAGCCACAAGAGAGAGAGAGAGAGAGAGAGAGAGAGAGAGAGAGAGAGAGAGAGAGAGAGAGAGAGAGAGAGAGAGAGAGAGAAAGCGAGAGAGAGAGAGGGATAGAGAGAGACAGAGAGAGAGAGAGAGAGAAAGAGAGAGAAAGAGAGAGATGTTACATATATCATGGCATTTCATATTCGCAATTGTTTTGAGTCACAGTAGGGATGTAAACATCGATGAAATAAATATCGATATTCTACATGTTAACGGCACATGATTAGGACAAGGGCGTGAATTTGTATATAAATTTTAAAATATACCCAGAAGGATAAATTTCAATATAATATGAATCAATGATAAAGTCTGAAGATTTTTTTTTCAAACTGTTCAATTGGCTGATTATCGAAACAGAGTGACAAACTAAACAAACCTTTCGATGTATTCATAAGAAAGGCAAGATCAGCCTGACAGAGACAAAGTGATAATGAAAATGTGAATATTGCACTATGGTGTTTTTGCTACATAAATTGCAAAAGAAAATATGTTGTATTTACTACACACACCATAAAGAATGAATGTTAATATGGGAACAAACTCCAACTTCACTGCATCTCAAAAGGCATACAGATCCAAACAATTCTTACCTGGAATGTTTTTTTTCATATTTAAAAAAATTGTATATGATAAACTATAGACATAAATGGTTATATATTACATAAACACACAATATCATAAAATTACATAATATAATTATGTTAAGTTACAAGTAGCACGGTCCTACTCACCTGCTTGTGTTGACGCGTAGAACTAAAATATGCCATATTTGTGTTATAGTTTGAAGTTTTGTTTGTATAAACATTATGTTTGATGCAATACAAGTTTTTTTTTCATAAGCTAGATCTAATTCTCACCTAATGTGTCAGATCATTTTCCCTCTCTCTAACCTGACTTTTTTTTCATCACTACCATACATATTTAATCTGCAATGTACAATTATTAAAGAACAGTATTGAGTTATTCCAAATTTAATTATAGGTCATTATGTTGTTATATTATTTAAGGTATCTTTTCTATAGTGATAAAAACAGAACTGTCTAAAACCATCTGTGTCTATTAATAACTTACAGAGAAGCAGTATCGACTGGTATATTGAACTTTAAACTCACGAACTTATAATCGTACAATATATCACCAAACATCAGTATTTTCGTTACTACACTGTATATGTAGTTTTATTTTGTGTTGGGCACATTTTGACTTCAGTATGTTTCGACCTACTTCCCTTTCATATCTTTATGTATTTTTTAAGTATTTATGAATTCAGAGATAGTATTATTCCATTTATTTGAGTTCTATATTATGTTTGATTTAATGCAAACTATAAACTAAACAATCTGCACTCATGCCAGTGAACAAAGATGTACTCAATTTTTTCTTTGAATTTAAGACATAATTTTACTCTCTTATAATAAAATGGGGTACATGACAGTATTTGCCATATAACAAAAAATATGTTATAATGGAGCTCGGCGATGTTTCCATTTTACCTTTATGTATGCATCATAGACCCCAAAATGTTTAATTTGAGCCCAGCTTATGACACTAATGAGACTTTTGACACTGGTTGCTGATCCAGCCTGATTTCAAGGTAGGGTTTGAACCCATATATCTTAAGTCACCAGTTTGGCAATCTGACAGCTGTTTATTTGTGACTTCTACCTCTATTAGCCGGTTTTATAGCATGTAATCGAGCACATTGCCCTGTTCTACAAAACTGAACTCCAGAAGGATTAAGGGTTAGAAATGATACAAGTCAGATGGTGCATATTGGCAAAATAACTGAAATTACCCATAATAAACTGGCACGTGTTATCTGCTTTATGCACTAAAATTTCAGCTAATTTTTAATTAGGATTACCAAATACAAATGTACCAGAAGAGTTCTTAATTACTCTACATGTGTTTGTACTGTAAATAGTTTCCTATATCACACTATGCAGTAACAATAATACGAATTATTATAGCATCATAACATTTACTTGAATTCAGTAATATACCTTGTTCAGAATAATACACTTCTGTGAATGTTAATTGGCAATTTGCATATACCATAGTTTTAATCTTGTTAACACTTTTGTGTAGGTCATAGGTAGTCATGTTCCAGTTGTACATTACTATTATCTGGAACATCCATATCTCTTTCCAATGTAATTTAAATAGCTTTGACTCTCAGAAAGAGACTGAAGTAATTTTATAGATTTGCACAAGAAATGAATGGTATGATTTCATCAGATCAGCATAGAGCAGCTTTATTGATCTTTCCTTGGGCAAAGCACTGTAATTTAATTATCTCATATCATGAAAATACATACTTGCTGTGCCACTCGATACCAAAATCGAGAAATTTAATATTATATAATTAAACCTCTCTAATCTTGAAGTTGAAGAAAATGTCCGCCCCCAAATGAAACTTTACACTTTAAACAAACCTGATAAAGCTGAAACTAACTAACAAGTTGGAAATGTATTTTAATTTGAAACATAATTTTAATGTTCTTTCTCGCAATTTCATTAATTACATAATCCTGTGATAATTGTAATGTATTACGTATTGATTGTATCCACCACAACTATTCTCTCTCTCTCTCTCTCTGTCTCTCTGTCTCTGTCTCTTTCTTTCTCTCTCTCTCTCTCTCTCTCTCTCTCTCTCTCTCTCTCTCTCTATCTATCTATCTATCTCTCTATTACACACACACACACACACACACACACACACATCACCATCATCATCAATGTTTTATCAGTGTTATACAGAATCATAGATTTTCCTTTAATACTGTTTTTATTTCTCTCAATCACTATCGTTGTAATAAATAGTACATCTCATACAGGTATCATATTTTCTTCTCCATTATTATTTTATTTATAAACAAATATCAGTAAAAACAGCAACAGGAGTCGAAACAACATAATCTTACCTAGTGGCAACCTCAAGAAAATCGATGAACATTTATTTATGGGTCCTGCATCCGCCTGTAATATATATGATCTGATGACGTCATCAACCGTTATTTCTACTATCTAAACTTTAACTACATATTTCTGTCTGCAAATTTATATAAAATTATAAAATGATACAATGTGACATAAAAAGCAAATTAAGCACTTTTTCTTTTGAAATAATTTTCATCGTGTTATTCTGTAGAATATGCTACTTCAATCAGATCAATTTTTTTGGAGGGGCAAATTTCTGGCGACCTATCAAGAACAAATTAGTTGAGGCCAGAGAACCATTATTTAGATTTATGGAGACAAGCACGTGTCATACCGTGTCTGCCGAAGTTCAGTGTTATTTCCTTATAGTGAGACTGTCGCTACTAATTAGAAACTCTGCTTTTATCAGCAGCTAGACGGAATGCTAGAGACATTGTAAAGGTCCATTTTCATGGGAAATTTTACAATTTGAGAAAACACAGAAATTAGTTTAATTTAAACGACCAGGTCAGGCTGACCCGACGAAATCGACTCTGGTAGAAAACGTGGAAAAGGACATTTGAGTATGATTGGTCACGGTCAAAAATAATGGTTGTGTTTCCACACGAAATTTCATAGGATTTAATATCGCCTGATCAAAAGCAGAAATTAGTCTGAATTTCCCTGTAAGAGGAAGTGTTGTTGAGGCAGCGACCAAAACAACTGTTTGAGTGACATCACCGCCAGACCTAGAGCCGCCAGCAAGAACTTAACAAAGCGGCGGGCTTCTTGGCAATATTATATGTGAGGGTTTTTGACCGCTGTGGTGAAAAAAAAAGTTTTTCTCACTGGATTACATTAATGACATGGTCGTTTGAAAATTATGCGTTGGTACGTCACTGCTTTTTAATGTATGTGTGTAGTTTTTCAGTCTCTTTGCGATTTTAAAGCGATAAATGACGCGTGAGAAAAATCGAATCGAGCGGATTATTGTGGTCACCGTTGCACTCATTGTATTCATTTATATACCAGATAAGGTGATTCCATGTTTACAGAGAATTTGCCGTACTTTATTGATAAAACGTCAGACTCCTGTTACATCGTTGACCAGATTATATTACTGTGATAAGGTGTTAACTGTCAAGGTCCTGCTTATAAATTCGTAGAATACTATGAGTTAGCAGGGCATATATTTAAAGAAAAGCTATCACTTATTTCGGTAGATGTTATCTTCCAAAGGCTCTATACTTAGTTACGAAAATGTTATTTGACGTCGGCTTTGTCTTACTAAGAGAAACACGTTGTTAGATTATGGGATTTGTTTTCGTATTATTTCTTTTGCTTGTTTAGGAATTTTAATGACAATCGTCTTATAAAAAATGAAGAAAAAAAAAGAGAAGCATAGTATGCGTATCCAGAACTCATAATTCACTAAACTGTACCATCAACCTCTCATTTTGTTAGGCCTACCCCTTGTCCTCCGCCAGAATAAGGTGGTAAACCCACTCAAGCACCCAAACGTTAACGCTTGAATTCATTTCAAAATGCTTTATGTACGACCATGTAAATTTTCTCATATTTCCTGTGTCTATACACATTTTTAAAAAAGATCTATATTTTAGTTACCTTTACATAAACATTTAACACGTACATAGTACAAGGCAAAGAAGAAAGCCACAAATAAATTCATTTTAATATAAAATGAATGAAGATTATTTTTTAACTCGACTCTATCACCTTCGATTCTCCAAACTCTCAAGAATGTTTTATGACCCTGGAGAACTTATCATAGTTTTTCCGCTTGCCTGTAGACTAGAATTTAACATCCGCCAAAATACTTCTGTTTAGAATTTTGAATGAACATATTATGTTCTTGTTAAACTTTCATGACGATAATTTGAGAATCGCCTTTTTTTGCTTCAGCGAAAACTTGATGGTCCAAGGCTGACTTTTACAAAATGTCTTAGCACTAAGAACCCTTTTCAAGTTTCGCGTGCTGTTTACGTTTATATTGCCTGGTTTGTTAGTTCGTCGGATGGATGGATGGATGGACCGACGGACGGACAGACAGACAGACAACCAGATAGAAAGATAGATAGATAGATAGATAGATATAGAGATAGATAGATAGATAGATAGATAGATAGATAGATAGATAGATAGATAGATAGATAGATAGATAGATGGATAGATAGATAGATAGATAGATAGATAGATAGATAGATAGATAGATAGATAGATAGATAGATAGATAGATAGATAGATAAGAGCTCACTTGATCATGTGTGCGGCAAAAAAACAATAATTCCAATCAATAAGTAAATGCTGATACTACTATATTTTTTACAGTGTTTCGATCTTCAGTAAGAATACAAAATGGTAGATTATTATTTAACATACTGTAGGTTTGTGAAATAAACTGATTGACATTTAAGACACTATTCTCGCTTAAGTTATCATTAAAATACCACACCCACATCTAAAAACAGTCAACATATGAACGTTTTAACGTTTCCGGTTTTAAAATTTACGTTTTTATGCGAATGTGAATTTAATTAAAACCTGCTAATTACAGTAGCATCCTGGTCGTTCTCGTGATTAAAGAGATTAAAGAAATGGCACACAATAAGAGTAATCTGTCATTTAAAAGAACAAGTTAGGGTGGGCACGTATAGTTGGCTTGCTTGCTGATATACCCAGTCTACTGTTCATATATTGAGTTTGGAGTTTGCATTATAATGGTAAATATGAACCACATACTAAAAGAATATAAGCGTGGCTCGATACAATGTATAATCTGGTGAAGATATAAGCGACGGAAAAGCTGAGCGGTTAATGACAGAACTTGTAGCTTATTGCTTTATTTTAAAGCCTATTTGTACCTATACTAGACACTTGTATATTTATTTAGTTATTGGCGAGACAGAAATGACGTATTTGGTACTTTATGAAGAGATTTTAATTATTTAAATTTTAAATATGATGGTCTGTGCATCCACCAACACTGCAAATCTTAGGCGTATCTTAAAATGTGTAAAATACCCCATACGCCACTTTAGTCTAGTTCCATACTTGTAATCACGACTGAAAATGTACGGATGGAATCACATCACAAGTAGTATTACCAGTTCAGTACCCACGTATGTAGTTCCAGTCTAATTTGAGAACATGTTTTTCTCTCCCATTTTGGTGGTGATAGAAGAGTTATAATGTTGCATTTTTGGCAGGGATTTAAAGGTAATTGTTTATTCTTGAGAATACGAGCGGACAGAGTGGTTGCTATTGTGTAATTTGGCGACAGTGCACATGGAGTAAAAAGGCCTTGATGATGATCCGGAAGTGAAGTCTGTGTTCTGTGTAGCAGCAGAGAGGGTAACCCTTCAACGTTTTGAGACAAAATTTTGATTGAAATCTTAAAACGAGCCTTCCTACGATCTCATTTTAACCAAAACAAATGTCTCAGGGACAAACCCTACAACGTTTTTAGACAAAAAATTGATTGAAATCCTTAAACAAACCTTCCTACGAAATCTCATTTTAACTAAAAAAATGAAAACGGAGATTTTACGATTTTTCAATCAAAATTTTGATTGAAATCTTAAAACGAGCCTTCCTACGATCTCATTTTAACCAAAAAAAATGTCTCAGGGACAAACCCTACAACGTTTTTAGACAAAAAATTGATTGAAATTTTAACGAGCCTTCCCTACGAAATCTCATTTTAACTAAAAAAATGAAAACGGAGATTTTACGATTTTTCAATCAAAATTTTGATTGAAATCTTAAAACGAGCCTTCCTCCGATCTCATTTTAACCAAAAAAAATGTCTCAGGGGGAAAACCCTACAATGTTTTGAGACAAAAAATTGAATGATATTTTAACGAGCCTTCCCTACGAAATCTCATTTCAATTAAAAAAATGAAAACGGAGACTTTTACGATTTTTCAATCGATTTTGGTCGCAACGTTGTTGTCACTCACCCTCTCTGCTGCTGAAATTTTCAGTTCTGGTTTACAAAAATAATAAATGATTTCAACCGAATATTTGATCGAGTCCGATACGATATCGTGTCCGAGGATCATGTAAATTTATCGTTACAAATCCGTGCGGGGTTGACTGAGCGTTACTAAAGAAATGTCTAAATTGATTATGATCCATATCACCGCAGCACCATGTCTGCCAAATATTTCTAAGAGTATGAGTATCAACTCCGTTGAATACACACAATACATTGCAGTTATCTCTGATCACTTTTGGAATCTGTGTGTAGCGTTGAGTGACATATATCACGTCCGTGTTTTTGTGCCTGCCTCGGGAAAATATTCTAGCTGGGTTTGTTTGTTTATCCAACATTACATCGTCGTATACAACTAAATTGTTAATGCTTCCATCGAGATCTTCTACTGATGGCGCCTCGTCAATATCGGTAATAAAATCAACGACGTTTTCATCTTTAATTTCTGAAGCGTTTTCATTAAAATCTTTTAGTTCTTCATAGCATCGTTGATCATCTACGCTAGGGGCAATTAAATACAACTTATCCCACTTCATCCATCTCATTATTATATTGAGCAACAATTGAGTCTTGCCGGATCCAGATGGCCCGATTATAATCATCCGGATAGAGTTTGGTAGCGCTGCATGATGCTTAACCGGTTCTCTTGCTTTAGTCGCTGAAAAATCAATTATATCCATATCTCTATACATAAATTATGGATCTATATTGTGTGAAGTGTAAAACGCGTACTGGCACAGATGACGTGATGACGATTACAACTAAAAATAACCGATCAGCGCTTTCTGGTAAATGCGTACAATGTGGTACAAAGAAATTTAGATTTATTTCACTTGGTAAACCCAAGGAACCTTTAAAAAAAAAGAGGAGGTGATATCGCAGCCAAATTGGCAAAGCTCCCTGGAACCCCATGAGCAAAGTACCCCGGAGAAAAGCACCTTCCAGGATATAGCTACTGTGGCCCCGGAACACGATTAGATATCAGACTTGATGATCAAAATCAACCCAAACCCGGTGAAGAACCGATAAACGCTATTGATAAGGCGTGTCATGCTCATGATGTTGCATATAGGAGCAGCGATTTGCAGCAAAGACATCTCGCAGATGTGAAATTAATTCATGCATTAAATGCTATTCCTGATAAATCCTTCAAAGAAAAATTAGCTTCATGGTTAATGAAACCGGTTATGAAAAGCAAATTGATGTTAGGTGCCGGTAATTAATAACAACATGGAATCTATTTATTATTCTTCAAAATGATACTGGCGGGGTAACGCTGCAATCAATAAACTCGCTAGCGCCGCAAAAGTGAAAAAGGCCACTGCGGCTAATTGGTTATCCAAACAGGCTATATGGCAAATTTATCTACCGGCGACTAAACAAATTAATTACTCGCATTTTGATGTGACTGTCCTTAATGAAGTTCATCAGGCTGATATATTATATTTGCCACATGACAACGGTTACAAATACGCGCTAACCGTAGTTGATGTTGCGAGTCCATACAAACAAGCAGAACCGCTGACAACAAAATCATCAACTGAAGTCGCTTCTGCATTTGAAAGGATTTATCGAAAGGGTTCTCTGAGTTGGCCAAATCTATTGCAAGTTGATCCGGGCAAGGAATTTCAAGGCGCTGTTTTATCAACGAAGAAACATCACAATGTCACCATCAGACGAGGGCATACTGCGCTACATCGTGATCAGGCAATTGTAGAACGATTTAATCGGACTCTTGCAGAGCGGTTATTTGGATATCAATACGCGAAGGAGTTTATTCAGGATAAAAGATCCCGTGAATGAGTTAAGAGATTACCAGCTGTGATTACCGCTCTCAATAACGAGATTACTCGAACAAATAACATGAAACCTATCAACGCGATTAAAAAGAAGTATATACCTAAAATGGAAATAGAAGGAATTTCGCAAATGATTATAGCGTTTCCCAACCAATCCTTGGTAGTAATGTCACTGTTAGGTATTTATACGAACCAGGAGAGCTTGAAGGTGGCACAAAAAGGGCTACTGATCCTATTTGGAGTGTTACTGCACACAAGATATCTACTATAACACGATCAACTGGTAGACCAGCAATCTATAAATTGGATTCAACTGCCCCTCAGCGGGGATTTATACGCGAACAACTCCAAGTGATTCCTGACGATACTCAATTACCACCACAGGGTCTTAACTAGCGCCGTTGCGTCTATTACACTCAAGACAAGTCAACATCACATTGTTTCTGATATGACCAATGCTGCTATTCTTTCTGTCTACGGTAAATTGGCGAGGATCCTTATCCGAATACTGCCAACGCATTATACAATTGCAACTTGCGCAGTGATTATTCTGTTGTTTCTTCAAAGTGATTATTAATTCAGTATCAATATCAAATTCTCGTTGTTTTTTTTATCCTGCTGTTTATAACCAGAAAGTTTTTTTCTGATTATGTCCTCGATGATATCACCAGTGATGAAATCACCAGTGACAATATCACTTATTGCATTGTTATTAGGATTTTCAAAGACAATTCTTCTAAGCTGATTTATTTTTCGTACTCTGGATACTGCGAGATAGACTAAATTTGACCATTCGATGCGATTATCTACCATCCAAACAATTGTATCCGATATAGTCAATCCCTGTGAAGAATGTATCGTCGCTGCGTATCCTAGCGTCCACGGGGATTTATTAGCACGCAATGCATCTTCAACGACGCTGATATCAACCAGCACAATATCATTTAATACGAGAATTTGTTTTTCACTCTGTCCTGGAATATCAACTTCGATACTCTGTTTTCGTGTATCCGAAGGCCTATAACACAGCGGTACTGGAAGCGTTGCAAATTTTTCTTTATGCAATTCAAATAACTTCATCTGAAGTGCGTCTCTGACAATTTTACTTCTCGCGATTATCAAATCGTTTGGTCTCCACGTTTCCCAAAAATCATTCATTGGAGTCTCTGAAATCACTTCACGCGCTATCTCACACTGGATTCTATCCGGTTGTAATCTAATTAGCGCTTTGAATTCTCGTAATCGTTCATCAAGTGATCTATAATCAGTGTTAATTTCTTCATAATAGTCTACAAAACCCTTTAGCCATTCATGTGGGGATCCACCAACAAATGGTGGTGGTTGGCCGTGATCACCGCACATAACGACTTTTGTGTTTTTGTTTAACAACCACTCGAGAAATGTTTGTAATACATCTAATGATACTGTGCATATTTCATCCCAGATTATGATTTCAGGAATGAATTTATCACCCATACGCTCAGGATTCCATTTGTCGCCCTTCCATCGAAAGAAACTGTGATAAGTACAGGCATTTACCCCTCGTTGTTTCATCTCTCTGGCGAGTCTGTGAGTCGGTGTTAACACAATCATGTTTGTGAAATCCGTAGGATTTTTCCCACGGAATAATTCGATTGCACGAGTTGTCTTTCCTGACCCACCACAACCGTTTATATAAACTGTTTTGTATCTACAGATTGGATCAGATACCGGTGGTGCATTAGAAAATTCTGATTGAATTTCATTACGGTTACAACAAATATATTTATCATCCATGGCAACGTCTGCGGATTCGCAATACTCATATAGTGTTTCCTTTTTAAATCGCCAACGCCCCCAATTTTCCTCGAGATCTGTGAATGCCGCTACAGCTGATTTGTATTTATTATGTATATACATCGAATCAGTGGCTACTCTAACTGCGGTATTAGGAAATCTATTTATCATCGAAAATAGATTAATACAAGCATAGGCTAGCATAGAACTTCTTAAGTGTGTGTACTGGGAATTATATCCATCACAGTAGGTAACAACCGTACCTAATTTTTCACCATTGGATAGAAAAGCATCCTTACGGGATACAAGTTTTCCCTGTTTCGTTAAATCCGTTACAATAAAATCGTATTCAGCGACGTCTATGATCAACCGCGAAGAGTATTTTGCATTGTCGTATCTTCCACCCTAGGTAAATTTACCGATTATTCTTCGTCCAAAAATCCTTTGCTTGTTCTTTTTTAATTTCAAATACCTTCTTAGACCTATCCATGATTTGTTCTTCATTGAAATCTGGAAACAGTTTTCGCTGTTCGCTAATTATTCTATCTAGATCGGGTTGTGGTAGCCAAACTTCTTTCTGAGCTCGATAGGATATAATCGCCTCACTGACAATTAACGATATTAGCATACCACAATCGATCATATACCGCAATAACACTATTGGCATCCAGGTCTTTTCAGATAGGTGTCTACCAAGCCAAAGATAGCTACACGGATGTAACCCTGTAGCTAATTCGAATGATATCACACGAGCGAATCCAGTTAAATCAAAATCAGGCAAACGACCATTAATCGCAACACGAGTCATTTCATGCGTGGGGTGTCCAAATCGTTTAAAGTACTCAGCGCATTCCCCATACCCGAGAAAACTTCCAGGATAACACGCGGATATATCAATTGAAATCATACCATCACGTGCGTATTTCGTATTCCACAGTCCTCCATGACTAAATTCGACGCAACTCAATTTAACGTGTTCGAGAAAATCACTTCGTGTTGGACGCCATGAGTTTTTTTCTCTTGCAAAGTGAGCTAACACTGATGGAATAGTAAAACTATCCGTGAGTAGTTTTTCATGGAAACTCTCCGGTGAAAAATCATTTGCAATTTTTCTCATTCTGTTATCTAACTCTTCAACGCGATATAATTCACCATTTGGTCTTACAAATTGATCGAATCCTATTTCGGGATCTTCATCACTTCTAAGTAACCACACTGACACAGGATCATCTTTACACAACGCGTGAATAGCATCGAATAATTTCTCTTCATAGAAAACATCCCCGACGAACTCCTTGGGAATATATTTCACGATTCGTTCTCGTGGAAATATTGTTACTGCAGCCGTCCACGCGTGTTCGTTATGATCAATAATTTGTATTGGAGCTCCATTTTTGTTATATTTCGGTTCGTGTAATACTTCTCCGGTTATCGTCATAACGGTTATTGGGAATTTTAATGATGTTTCTAATTTAGCTACATCGGAAATCTTTGCACCGTTCTGTTTCACTGTCAGTTCCCATTCGGTTATTTTCCTACGTCGCAGATCAGTTAGTTTATTTCCTCGGGATGAATTTGTGAAGTGTTCCATTACCCGTGTTGCTACACAATTCAACGTCGAAGATAGTTTCATAGAAGCTAGTTTTGTAATATCAGGTTTATCATTTAGCGGGTATATTCCATAAACGACTGCTGTTACAGGATAAGATCTCTCGTAGTATGGTTTGTCGATTCCAGTTAGAATTCCTGGTTTGGAATCTCTACTCAGTGTGATCGTTTTTTTATTCTTGAGGATTGGTTCAAATTTATCCCTAATAATCCATTTGCCATCGACTTCGATAATGAATTTTATTCGGAAAAAATACCTTTTTTCCCCAACACGTGAAATTATCACTGCTGCTTTTTCATCATTCATGGTAGCATCAACAACACCATCAATTCGAAATGTTGACCAACAATAAGATGCTCCATCACGCTTGAATTCATTAAAACAGTCTCTGATTTTACTAATCATGGCTTTATCAAGAATTGTATTCTTTGGTGTATTATAAACTATATCAAGATTGAATTGAGCATCTTTCCAGGGTAATCTCTTGGACGTTTTTTTTGTTTTATCGAGATTAAATTTAGGATTAATTTTTAATAATCTCTTAAACTCTTTCATGTTTCCGTCTCTTGGACGTTTGAGATTAATTTTGTTACGTTTTTTGGGTTTATCGAGATTAAATTTAGGATTAATCTTCAATAATCTCTTAAACGCTTTCATGTTTCCATCTCTTGGACGTTTGAGATTAATTTTGTTACGTTTTTTAGGTTTATCGAGATTAAATTTAGGATTAATCTTCAATAATCTCTTAAACTCTTTCATGTTTCCGTCTCTTGGACGTTTTTTTGGTTTATCGAGATTAAATCTAGGACTAATTTTTAATAATATCTTAAACTCTTTATCAGGATTGAATTGAACATTTTTCCAAGGCTTAATTTTCGATAATCTCTCAAACTTCTTCATACTATAATTAAAACAAGCATTTAAATGAAAGATTTATATATAATGAATCACTGCAAATGGCTCATGATTGGATCAACGACTCCATGTAACAAATCATGTAGAAAGGAATTCTGTGGGTATCATATGCAAAGCTTTCGTCGTGGAAGCCTTGGTCCGTTACCCTGCATACGATGTGGGGTTGGGGTCAGGGGGGAATCGCAGTTATGTCTACGCTGTGGTGGTAAACGATATAGGGAATTGAAGCGTTATTATGACAAAAGAATAAAAAATGGACAATCAATCAGAAATTATGACCCTGAAAAAGTCCTTGACGTTGACAATGTCAAGGATAAAGTCATAAGAACCCCCCAAGACTACATCGAAAGATTTTCCAAAGATGTAATCATTAGACCAAACAATGAATTAGACAAACAATAGTATAGTATATAAATGAACCAAGAATTCAGAGCACACCCTGTGATCACAAACTATGAAGCATCCAGTGATGGTATTATCAGACACTGTAGACTGAAGAAACCAGTTGGGTGGGATAATGGTATGGGGTATTTGATGTTTAGTGCTGGAAAGAAAAAATATCTCAATCATCGTTTCGTATTTGAATGCTTTTGTGGATTGATCGAGGATGATTCTGTCATTGATCACATTGATTCTAATCTAAAGAATAATTCTTTATCAAATCTAGAAGCTATCACACAAAGTGAGAATACCAAACGAGGAAAGACTGGCAATTATAAATCAATTGGGAAAAGACCAGTAAAATCTTTTAATACAATAACTAATGAGGAAAAAGTATTTTCATCTATGAATAAAACCAGTGGGTATTTCAATATTTGTCCATCTTCTGTACAAAAAGTTGCCGAGGGAATTTATCGATCTGCCATTTCAAAAAAGACTGGACAGAAAATTCATTTCATTTATGTCTGATGCGTCATATTTTTCATTTAGAAATATATAATTGTTATAGAATAATGAATTCTGAAAAAATGAATAGCATTATTGATGAAATTTCAAAATTGAAAAGTCAGGATATCAAACTATCAGATGGTTTAAATCCTGATCAAATCATGTCAGATTTTCAGGATATAGAATACGGAGTTAACAACAATAAATATATGCTGCCAAAGCAATACGCGCTCATCAAAAGAATTCATAATTCTATTCGGGACTCTCTTGCATTCTCCAGTGACGTAAGTGTGTTCGCTCCGTTATATACTATCGTAGAACGAATACGAAAAGAATTAGGTAACGAATACGAATTGAAAAAGGAAGTTAATTCTAAAATTAGAAACCTACGGGCGTTAATTTAAGAAAATGAACAATTTTGACCGTGACCGATCTTCAAAGAGATTTTGATTGTGACCAACCCTCAGAGAGATTTTCATTTTTTTTAGCATTGTTTGATTGAAAACAACAAAATCAGTGAATAAAAAATCGATAGACCGTTAATGGCTGGTTGGTCAGATATCAAATACACTAAAAGATTCAAAATGTGGAAACGGCGGATTTTCATATAAAAATAAATGCAATCCGCCGTTTCCACACCGATCGTAGAGATGTCTGGGAGGTGATTGATCAGCGTAAAATGGGGAAAGTGTGATATTAATTTTTTTTTATACAATTTGGACACTTTCCACATCAGTGATAGAGCTGTTAAAGACTTCCATGATCGTGTTAAAAATCATCTGACATGTCGAAGTGTTTTCGTCTGTTAGGTCAGGTTCGGAAAATTGTTTTACAATTGAAAAATTGTTTGCGATTTCAAATAATGGTCAATGAAGCATTAACGACCCGATTGGCTCGTGAACGACTTGATGCAATCAAGAAATTTATACCAATTCGCGACTCTGTCAGGAATAAACTGCAACAACGACAGAGTTTACAAACGGATTTTGCTGTGGGGTCTGAAGAATTGTTTAAACCAGTAACCACAGCAACGAAAGGGGTAGAGCGTGCTATACTGGGAGATGTTCCCGAGACGGGGAAATCTCTTATTGGTGAACTTAAAAAAATAGCAGCGAAAACTGAACAAATATCAACGGAAACTGAAAAAAACTGAACTACCTACTAATCCGAAAAAAACGATTGTTTCTCTGTTGAATAAGTTTACTGATAATGCTAAAACAATAATAAAAAAATTTAATTTATCCAAACCAAAGGATTATCAAGCTTTTGGTGATTTTGCTGCTCAAAGCTATAATTCAAAAAAAGATTTTTTAAAGGACGAGTATAAGAATAATAGAATATCAAGTAATGATTGGTTCGATAATTTGTATAAAATAAATAAAGGGATTGGTCGTTTGAATAACGATGAGATGGGGTACAAGGAATTTCAAAGGGGAATTAATAATTATAAAAAAGAACAAATAGAAGTGCGACAACGAGAAATAGAAGAACGACAAGAGCTAAAACGTCAAACACCAACACGAAGACAAACACGAAGACAAAAAAACAAAAATAACTTGATGATGATCCTCTTGATTATTTACAACCCCAAATGGATGCAAGTTTCGGGAGTGGGATTTCAGGGGGAAATCGTCTAGTTGGGAAAAATCCTACGGATTTTCACGCTAGCGTTGGAAACTCTTCGGGTTTCTGTCCTGGTAGTGTTCTCAGTGATATATCACGATTAGAAGTTCTTGTAGGAGGTTTGCGAGCTGGAAACAACTCACCGGAAATAATTAATGAAGCAGCTGATATCTGTAGACGATTATTTCAAGGCGGTATCATAGATATCAGCACATATCGAAATTTCATTGGCGAGTTAGTGGAAGATTATCACAGTGATTAATCACCGGGATTGAATAAAAACGCTAGCGTTTCCAATTGAAAAATGGTTTCTGATTTCAAATAATGATCATACACTACAATCATGATAAACCAACCCCCGTCTATGTAGTTAATTCACGGTTTCCAGTTTATAGAGCGTACTATGGTGATGGTTTAGGTAATACCAATGCGGGGTTATTTGCAAGAATGGCTCCAAAAGTGATGCCGTTAGCTAAACAATTATCAATGAAAGCAATTGATGTTATTCGTGATAAGGGTATTAGTGCTGTTGGAGATTTTGCCGGAAAAGCGTTTTCAGCCGCGAAGAATAAATTAACATCATTGGTGCGACGAAAAAAGAAGCCGTTACCGTCTACCGCGGAAATGCCTGCACGGGTTAGTAAAATAATAAATAACGCAGTAGACGAAAAACTAGCGTCGATGGCTTTACCATCGTTGATAACTCCCGACCAAAGCAATATTGCAAATATGATAGCAGGAAGCGGCTTTAAAAAAACTACGTCGATGAAAATCGTTTACGATTTCACGATTTAGACTCTGATAAATAGAATAAAATGTTCAAAAAGTCACATGATCCGGCGTTTGATATAGACGCCCCAGTTGGCAAGGATGATTCTGTACGCGATTATCAATATTACGCCTATCATGCAATAGACCCAGATAGTCGATCGCGAATTGAACTTCAAGTTCATGATACCAGTAAATATTTTTTGCCTTGTGAAGCGTTTATCGAAGTAGAAGGAGAACTTGTAACAGCTGCTGGAGCACCGTATCCAGCTGGTACTCAAGTCGGTTTTGTCAATAATGGTATTATGGCGTTATTTGAGAGTGCAAGTTACCTCATCGATGGAAAAGAAATCGAGTCGATAGATCGCGATGTTGATGTGGCTACAACAATAATCGGGTTAGCGAGATATTCTGATGATTATACAAGATCAGCAGGACCTTCTATGATGTTTGCAAAGGATGTTAAAAATACCGCTGGAGGAATTCAATTTGTTGTAAGACGACCAAAGAATAATGCTGGCACTGCTAATATTGATGCCGAGGAAATGATTATAAGCAACGACGTTAATTTCAATCTAGGAGCCGCAACACGTATTTCAATGTTGCAAGGGGCGCATAAATCATTATCATGCGAGATTCCACTGCATCACATATTTGGATTCTGTAGAAACGTCCGAAAAGTTATCTACGGGGCGAAGCATACAGTAGCGCTTGTACGAAAGGGTGATGATAATGACGCAATTTGGAGGATTCCAGCAGACAATGCAAATCCCAATGCTGATGCCGGTAAAGTTAGTTTAACAAAAATATCATTGTGGATGCCAGTGTTGACTCCATCAATCACTGCAGAAGGACGATTACTATCATTTATGGACCAAGGAGGAAAGTCGTTGTTAAGTTGGTTAACCGTGAGTACAGATGTTAAGCAATCAAATCTCAACGGGTTATTCACGTGGAATCTAGCATCAAAACAAGGTGTTTCAGCTCCACGTCATATATTTTTAGCGCTACAGGATAACACACGAGTTGGCGATCAACGTTTCAGTCATATGATATTTGATCCATTAGGTGTTAAAGACGTCTCACTGAAAATAAACGGCCAGCAGGAACCATCCGAAGATGTGCAACTTGATTGCAACAACAATCATATTGCACGCGTGTATCATAGATTGCTGTCGTTCATGGCACGCGATCAAAATGTTGATACTGGTCTACAAATATCACAATTAGATTTTAAGAATCTATATCCGATCTATTACTTTTCGCTGGAACATCTCGATTTAACAAGACAGTCTGTCGTTGATATACACTTTAGAGCTAATGTGCTTCGTGGTGCTATTGATAATTATAGAGCGGTTGCTGTCATTCTCAGCGACAAATCAATGCTACTCGAAGGTGTTGGAGGAAGAATGAGAGTGGTAGATGCGCCAGTGGAAAACATGTAATTGAAATCCTCTATTTAGAATTAATCTATTACGTATAATGTCGTATAGTAATATCAATGTGTCGTTGACACCTGGTCAATTAAAAAAATTACAATCCAAATCAGCTAAGCAATTTGGAACCACAATTACGCTGAAACCAAATCAAATGACTGGCGGGGCGAATAAATTATCGCTTACAACTTGTCAAGAAAACATTTCAATGATGCACTTGTAGCAAAAAAAGGTGTTCAGATTACTATTTCTGCTGCTGCTATCAAAAACATTGAAAAAACAGGCGGTATATTCCCGTTGTTAGCTGCGATTCCAGCGTTGATTGCGGCAGCAGCCCCAGCGGTGGCTAAAGCGGCAGCGTTAGGGGCTGTTGGTACCGCGGCAGGAATGGCATTAAAGAAAGCAACTGGGCAGGGTTATAAAAAAAGTGGAAAGGGTCTAAGACTACCAGGAACCCCGTATTCGTGGTACAGCGGAAAAGGTCTTAGACTAGGAACAGTTTACTAGTGCCTATGTCCAATTTTGATTTACTCGATGCTGCTAAAAAACTCGCCATAAAAAAAACTTCAGAGGTGTCTTCATGAAAGATCAATTACCAGCACAACCCAACAGTGTTGAAACAAGCATCATTAATCTCGATAACAGCACCGGACCTGGTACTTACTGGGTTGCATACGCTATTGATCCACGTGGGATTGTCTATTTTGATTCATATGGATTAGCACCGCCGAAGGAATTCATGCGTTATATAAAAACTTATCCAATGAAGACTTGGTATTCTACGCTACCAACACAACAAATGAATGATCCACCAATATGCGGCAGCGAAGTATTAAATATCCTTGATGCTATTTCTAACTCCTTGGGTAACCCAAGGGGAAAACCACCTCATGTTGTCGTGAATGAATACACTAGCAATCGCTTTTTAGAGAGAGAGAGAGTTTTACAATAATATGATTGATATTTGGGGAAGACCTCTGAAACCTAAACCCGATGGCGTTGCAACCGGTGATTCTAACAAGGATATAAAAAAACTAATCGAAGATGAAATCGCTGAGACGTTAAATTTAACAGATGTTGATCCCGTGGAAATAGTTGTATTTCAAGATCGTCAGGGTAAATTAAAAAGCAGTAATATGTCGTTGAATGATATTTTGGTTAAACAACACGACGCCACTGAAAACTCTATTGCGCTGTATTCCAGCGGCGGACGACTTAAACCAGGCGCACTTGTGTCTACGATCACCGACGCAATCGCCGCCCAAGACAGCATGATTTCCACCCGCGGCCGTGAGCTGGATGATCATATACGAGGTTATAATAATTTTCGCAAAAATGTCATTCATAAATTCTTTGGAACCCCGCTTGTGGTTGGCATGACTCTCGCTGAAATCAAAAACTATCTATCGCTATTTTTGCTAACAAGGAAGCTGGAAGGATGATGAATGAAAATGAAATCAAGGCAAATTATCTTGATATTTACAATGATATTTCTAAACTAATAGAAAATCTTGAAAGAGTGCAAAAACCCACTAACGACGTCGTTGTTAAGTTTTTTGGAACCCCACTTGTGGCTGCCATGACTCTCGCTGAAATCAACGAGTTTATCGGCAAGCATACTCATAATGCCTACGTCGCTAATAATTTCTTTGGTGTCCCGGCTACATCTACAATGACTCTCAAAGATATTAATATGTTTATGGTGAGACAAAGAACACTTAATACCATCGTTGATAAATTTTTAGGGAGAACACCTGTTTCTGAAACCACATCGTTGACAGGCCCGACTCTCGCTGAAGTTAAAAAAGCTATTGACGAACAAAAACGCATCAGCGAAATGGCTAAAAATTTCTTTGAGGGCTCTGAAAATTACAATATCACAACGACATATTCTCAACTCAGCGGGCATTATGGCATACAAAAAGATATGCAAATAGACCTCCTTTTGATTTCATTTTTTAAACGCCGCGATGGAACGATGATGAAATATACCGAAATCAATAAAACCTATCTCGACGTTTACGACGATATTCTTAAACTAAAAGAAACCTCTGAAAGGGTAAAGCATGGGACCTTTGATTGGGTAAAAGAATCTAATGCTAAATTGAAAGTCAATATCGAGATGTGGCCTCATGGTATCTACAGGATGACGTTAATCTCTGACAAGCAATTTGATATCATCGTAAGCGGTAAAACCTACTTTGGTGGCACCGCAACAGTAATTATAGGGGTTGAAGAAGAATTTGAGATTGTCGCGGTTGATAGTACGATTAGATCAAAAATATCCTGGTGCTTAGAATTCGTATGCGAAGTAAATAACTAAATTGAAAGGAAAATCCTTTAGATTTCACAATTGAAAACGCTAGCGGATTTAAAATAAAAATGATTTCATCAACGCAATGTCGCTATTATCAGGTCAGAGAATTTCAAACTAGACTCAAAACCCTCGCCGAGGAGTATCAAATACAAATAAAAAAATACCGACGAAGAATCACCGCGATTGATATTACTATGTACTCGGTGTCAAGCGTTCTCACTGGCGCTGGAATAATACTAGCATCTGTTACAATGATTGCCCCGGTCGTAGTTCCAATTTGCATTTCTGCGGTGGCTACAATCGCGGGTATATCAACCGGGATAACAAGAAAGATATCATCATGCAGGCAGAGTAAACTGCAAGATTACTTAATTCAATTTCATATTGTATCAACCGCGTACTCGCAATTATCCTCGATGATATCGTCGTCACTCGATAATACAAATATATCAGATAGTGAGTTCTCAGCGATGCTCAATATTTTTGATTCCGCGATATCAAAATTAGAGAGACAACAACAGTATAGCAACGATGACAACACCGATGGAATTAGAAAACAGGAACCCAAAAACCAGAATGATATCAATAACATCAACGATATCAGATCCTTAGTTCTCAGTGATGGTCAGTATTTTTGATTCCACGATGTCAAAATTAGAGAGACAACAACAGTATAGCAACTATGACAACACCGATAGAATTACTTCAACGAATAGTAGAAAATACAAACCCAGTACAAACAAGTATGATATCAATAACATCTACGAAACCCGAGTTTAGTGTAAATTTTCCTAGCCCAGTCCCCGTGAAGGAGATAGCGCTAGCAAAACTACGAGTGTATCACAGTTGGCCTAATATCAGATCAAAATCATTTGGTGAGCAGCAACCCAATAATTCACTGGTATTCGCGAATAAGAATAAACCAGACGGGACTCCATACTGGAACGTCGTTTCAATACCAACAGGGTCATATCAAATTGAACAAATCAATAATGAATTCGCGCGTAGAATAAAATCGATTACTGGAAAAGAATCAAAAATCGCTATAACGGTTCATGAGCCGACACTATCATCCGCAATTGAAATAAGCACAGAAGGATACGTCGTAGATATCTATCAGAGTTCTATTAGAACCGTACTAGGATGGCCTGAATTACCACCCGGGGGAAAAACCGTTGATATACCCGAACCACAAAAAACTGATTATATCACCGACAGGATAAAATCTGATAATCCAGTAAAAAGCTATAGCGACTATGACAAACCGAAATTTTTCGCAATCGGTATAATACATCCAAGTGGAGACGAATTTCATAGACCTAACTTCAATGTTCCCGAAAATTTCACAGCAATGAATAATGATTTTTCACTGTTGTTAATATCCCTTAAATCCGGCTCTCTCACCCGAGATGAATTTATCAGCGTCGTAGAAACATGTAACAAAATCATCAGTGACATGGAATCATTTCATTCACAAATTATTCAAGAGGTATTAAGTGACAGTAATCCTAAAACAAGAGATTTATTTGCTGATAAATATAAAATTACCGTCAAAGATATTCCAGTATTCAAACTACCAGAATATAACGTACCAGAACTAAAACAACTTCTCAGTGATGCCATCGATGTTGGTTTTAAAATAATTCATGATACATGGAGAAAAACAGCATCATCGGAAATAAAAACCCTCAAACATAATAATGACCCAGACGGTGGCGGCAGACATATCGCTCCGTTCAACGTGAATATTTCATCGGTGATTGCGCTCAATTTAGTATGTGATGTTATCGAAGGAAGCTATCAAATAAATTTAGAACGATCAAATCAAGCTCAGCAGGGGTATATTTTGTATTCATTTGCACCAACAGCCCCTCCAGGATTTTTAATAATTGAGTCTCCGGTTAATCCAGTCTATATGCGGTGTCATAATAATTCGCTAACCAGAATTAATTTCAAACTCACTGACCAGTCCAATAATCTGATTGATCTGCAGGATGAGGTTTTATAAATTAGTCTGTTTGTGAAATCTTAGTGATTTTCATCGTAAAAAAATTATTAACCTAGAACTGAAAGTTCAGCAGCAGAGAGGGTGAATGACAATAAGTTGCGACCAAAAGTAATTAAAAAATCGTAAAAGTCTCCGTTTTCATTTTTTTAATTAAAATGAGATTTCGTAGGGAAGGCTCGTTAAAATTTCAATCAATTTTTTGTCTCAAAACGTTGTAGGGTTGCCCCTGAGACATTATTTTTGGTTAAAATGAGATCGTAGGAAGGCTCGTTTTAAGATTTCAATCAACATTTTGATTGAAAAATCGTAAAATCTCCGTTTTCATTTTTTTAGTTAAAATGAGATTTCGTAGGGAAGGCTCGTTAAAATTTCAATCAATTTTTTGTCTAAAAACGTTGTAGGGTTTGTCCCTGAGACCTTTTTTTTGGTTAAAATGAGATCGTAGGAAGGCTCGTTTTAAGATTTCAATCAAAATTTTGATTGAAAAATCGTAAAATCTCCGTTTTCATTTTTTTTAGTTAAAATGAGATTTCGTAGGAAGGTTTGTTTAAGGATTTCAATCAATTTTTTGTCTAAAAACGTTGTAGGGTTTGTCCCTGAGACATTTTTTTTGGTTAAAATGAGATCGTAGGAAGGCTCGTTTTAAGATTTCAATCAAAATTTTGTCTCAAAACGTTGTAGGGTTACCCTCTCTGCTGCTTGTGTACATGCTGTTCTGTTTACAGTGCAGCCGCTCAAAAAAATGATGATCAATCCCTGACAAAAGCTTCACCGTGAAGTAATATTTGGATATATTTTATATTAACATATGATTTGTATTGATCGTCATAAATTTGAAACGTCAGTACTGAGAAATATGAGAACATACAGTAAAATTAATTGTCGTGTATGTCCTGTCAGGGCAGTTATTATTAAACTTTAAATTGCTATAAAAATGTTATTATTATTGATAAACACACGACATTTAATGGTGTTATATATATTGACATTGAAAATATGCAATTGACATTATAAATTAAAACTTAAAATCAATTTTTAAATTTTAATGAAATTAAAAAAAAAAATAATTAAAATTTCCCTCTTAAAGTGCACATATTAGATAATATTTTTGGAAATGATATCAAATGATATTAGCATATTTATACTAATACACCATATACAAGCTACAATGATTGACATTTGTCAAATTTTATCAGAGAAAATATCTTTGTAAGTCAAATATAAACATACATTTAAAATATGTGAAGACCGATTATATTTTATATTGATCATTCAAACTATTTATTAGGGGTCCTAGCAGTTAATTTATGTGTTCATGACTGAGTGACTTCATGAGACACATATCTACTTATATATACTTTATTAATTGTAAACAAAGATAGTTACAGGGTGTATGGCGAGAGGACAGTGATGAAAACTTTATACTAGAACCTACTCAAGTTAAAACTTTCTGATAATGAAATGCAGGTTGAAGGGATAAAATACACATTCTACATGTATATTTACCATTGGAGGTAAGAAAACAGCAGAATGATGTAACTTGGACACAAAAGGCATTCAATGTTATTGTTCAATTTGGTTAAGATATTGATTAGTTAAGTGCGCAATTGCGGCCTAAGGGTGTTATGGGAATTCTAATGATCCATCTTAATTTATGCATTGCTAATTACTAACAATAATTCTTATCTGACACTATAAAGATTGCATAAGGTATATTCAAACAGATAATTTGAGTTTAACTATGTGCAACTGATCTTAGCATGGTTACATATCACACATGAACAAATATCCACATATTTTAGAATGCTTTGGTTCCAAAGTTCACATTCAGCATATTATATAGGCTGACACTGTACCTACAGTTAATTCGTAAGACACATTTATGACTGTGTGCACCAAACGTATCACAAAATGTTATTTTCTTCATTAATATGCCCTTGTATGGTAACATATTTCAATTCAGTACTTGGACAGAAGTCGTTATTGTAGTATCAGGTGATATCTGATTCTATTGAACCATTGAGCTTAATAATTGGTATCAAACACCCTTACAATTCTCCTTAAATGTTCAAACAGATCATTTGAATTATGTTTGAATATTTGATCATAAAAAGTACATTGTATATGTCCCACATATGCAAATTTACATTCCTGTTTACAATTTTTTGGGGATCAGAACTTCACATTTAGTTTATGATATAGGACATTTGGCTGTATTCTCTTGCAATATCAAGAAGTATTATCTCCCTCATGAACAAGATTGGTTATAGAAATAAATTTTATTGTCACTTGACTTACCTGTATACTAGCATGTACTAATATTTCCACAAATGATCTAACCTCACAGTCCCAGCATTTCCTTAACTTTTGTGATTTACAATTTTCCTGATTAGTTATTTAACCTGTAAATGACCAGGTATGCTTAAAAAAAACCTAATATACTTTCAGGATGACTTTATTACTTTAATACATGACTATTACTTCACATTTCTGAGTGTCACTCTTTCAAGTTTAATATCTTTTTCCTATGATTGCAACCTGAATGTTATTTGGTAATCACTATATCCAACACATTTTAAATTCATTTACAGACATCTTACTATTTTATAGATATAAGTGGAACATTTTATATCTTTTTAGGTCTATCCTGGTATCTGGAACAAAGTGTTATAGTTGGATCAGCTTGGAATCTCTCCAGTGGTCTGGTGGTGATAGTAAGGGTACTTAAAGATATATGAACTGTACTGCCATAAGTGATCATGAAATCACCACGCTAATATATAGCACCTCAAAAACATGGCTTAGATCTTCATGAGAGAGACTAGCAGCATTGTTCAGTAAGGTAAAGCCTGTCTAGAAACTGTATTTTCCTATCCCATTGTCGCTTTTTGTAGTTATCGACACGGAAATGTAATGCAATTGTCGTATGAAACATGAAAGTGGCCCCATCAAAGGTTTAAATCTTAGTGCACTATCAGTTATACAAATAACTGCCCAAATACCTGACACAATAAATATGGAATATAACACCTGTTTATGCTTCTTTAGTGTGTTCACATATATGCATCTTCACAGGGCTATTGCTGTTTGTTGCCAAAATCACTAGAAGTCATGCTACTTTACTACGCCTGGGAAAAATGTTCTCAGTTAAACAGACCCAAACTACAATTTTGTTTTTAAATACCATTGATTCGTCAAATTTTCTGTTTAAAATTTGTCAACCTTTGTTTTCTAACTTTTATGAAAATTTCATTTTACAATACAGTTTAGTTTAAAAAATTAAATGTTTATTTACATTTCAATAAAAATTTTAATTTAGCAATATGTATAAACTTAAAACATATTTTCAAATCAGGCAATACCATTTAATACAGTACGGTTTTAACTGCATTTAAAAAGTCCTAAGGGAGGCAGGGAGAGGAGAAGACCATCTTTATAGGAATCGATTTGGCTTCCTCCTCGTAAATACTTAATAGAAGGGTCGATTCGGCAAACAAAAGGCTTCCTTGTAAAGGCTTAATAGAAGTGTTCATTTGGCTAACTAACGCTTTCTCGAAATTGCTAGCAATTCATCACAAAAAAAAGATGCCAATGTCGTTGGCACCCTCACCCCCACCCCCTCTGCTGCTATGGGTTAACCAAATATTTTACAATGAAAATCATTTAGGATGAAAATCACTACGATTAAACAAACAAACTAATTTGTAAAACCTTACCTCGTAAATCAATTAGATTAGTGGACTGATCAATGAGTTTAAAATTAATTCTCGTTAATGAATTATTTTGACATCGCATATAAACTGGATTAGATGAATCCTCAATTATTAGAAACCCTGGAGGAGCGGTTGGTGCAATTGAATATATAATATATCCTTGTTGAGCATGATTTGATCGCTCGAGATTTATTTGATAGCTTCCTTCGATAACATCACATACTAAATTCAATGCAATCACCGAAAATATATTTACGTGGAACGGAGCGATATGCATACCACCACCGTCTGGGTCATTATTATATTTGAGAATTGTTGTTTGTGGTTGTGGCATTTTTTTTTCCATGCGTCTTGGATTCATTTGAAACCAACGTCAATGGCATCATTGACAGATTGTTTTAATTCTGAGATATTATATCCATGTAGTTTGAATGTGGAAACATCTTCTACGCGTATATTATATATTGTCGCAAGCTCTGATCTCGTTTTAGGATTACTTTCACCTAATACCACTTGAATAATTTAAAAATGAAATGTTTCCATGTCATTGCTGGTTTTGTTACATGTTTCTACGACGCTGATAAATTGATCTCGGGTGAGAGTACCGGATTTAAGAGATATTAACACCAGTGAAAAATCATTATTCATCGCTGTGAAATTTTCAATGATTTTATCTCGTAGAGTTGTGTAGCATCTTCTATTAACGCGATCTTCTATCATTCCAGTGAAAAATTCAACTTGGTGTATTCGTTAGAACTTTTTACTGGATTATCAGATTTTATTTTGTCGGTAATATAATCAGACTTTTTAGGTTCTGGTATTTGATTAGATGTCCGATGTGGGATTTCAGGCCATCCCAGTAAAGTTCTTATATAACTCTGATAAATATATACGTCTTGACTGGGTGAGTTTATCTCAATCACCGAATATAGTGTTGGTACATGAACCGTTATATCGCTTTTCGATTCTCTTCATGTAATAAATTTTATTATACGCTGTAATTCGGCATAGATTTGTTCGATTTTGGTAACAAATAGTTTTTTAACGAAACAACGTTCAAGTCTGGAGTCTCGACTTCTTTATTCTTATACGCAAATACCAAAGAATTATTCGGTTTTTGACCGCCAAATGCTACCGATCTAATATTAGGCCAACTGTGATATACTCGTAGTTTTGCTAGCGCGATCTCTTTCACGGGAATCGGAGTAGGGAAATTCACACTGAATTCAGGATTCGTTGATGTTATTGAGATTATGATGGTTTTCACAGGTGTGGTATTTTCCATTATTTGTTGAATCGGTTCGGTATTTTTTACTATTCGCTGAAGTAGTTCTTGCGGTGTTGTCATTGTTATTATTACTGTCATGCTCTAATTTGAACATCGCGGAATCATAAATACGTACCATCGCTGAAAACTCACTATCGGATATAAATGTGTTATCGAGTGACGCCAATATCATTGAGGATAGTTGGGAGTATGCGGTTGACATAACATGACATTTAACTACGTAATCATGCAGTTTAAGCTGGCTGCATGCTGATATTTTTTTCTTATAATCGAAAACATTTCCGCGATTGTTGTCTTCGCGGAAATACAAATTGGAACAGCTATCGCAGCAATCATTGCCACTGAGGATAGTATTATACCAGCTCCGGTGATTACACCACTCACAGAGTACACAGTAACATCAACTGCGGTGATTCTTCGTCGGTATTTTTTTATTTTTGTTTGATACTCCTCAGTGAGTGTTTTGAGTTTAGTTTGAAATTCTCTGGTCTGATCATAGCTATATTGAGATACCGAAGGTGTCGTCGGTGATGACATTTTATTTTCAAATCGTTTACGATTTCAATGTAGTTGATTACTTAAATCCCCTACGCATTCCACATACCATGTTATTGAAACCCTAGCCAAATTGTTATCAGTGGATGTTATCTTGAACTGTTCAGTTTTATCCTTGTCGATGATCGTTGATATCGTATTGTTGATCCCAGATGAACTTGACGATGATATATTCAATTGAGTCTGTGTTATTAACGTTAATCGATAAATAACTTTGACGGTTGCATTGATACTTAATATAGTATCAAGTGGTGTCCACGCAAATGATCCGTATTGAATCGTGTATACCACGTTGTTGGTTCTTTCATGAGCAATTTTTGTTTCTTCAAGTATTTTTATCATCTTTGGCATATCATCCCTGATAATATCGTTGGTCGTTTACTATCGGCGTTGATAGTTTCTATTTGCCGATTTATCGCGGGTATTTCATTACTTGTTGCTTTAAGATCGTCGATGGATTTTCTAATATCCGGAAGTTTTATGTTGATTTTATCCAATGTGGATAAAGAATTTCTCAATGAGATTTTTTTTAAAAATTGACAACTTCTCGACGTGTTCTTCATATCTGGATTGAACTGTCGCAAATTCGAACTTAAAAATCTTTATCTCTGTGAGCTTCGGTGTGGTCACAGGATTATTACCAAAAAAATCTAACACGTGCTTATCAATATTGTCCATGACAGATTTTTGTAAATCGGTAAATTTATTAAATGTATTTATATGATTGTCATACTTATCATTCAGTGATTTCATTGAATTCGTCGTGGATATATAATTTTTATCGAGTGTTAATATTTTATCTGTAATTTTTGGCATGAGGACACCCGGTTTGAGTTTACCCTGATTTGAAAACAGCGCGATAGTATTTTCTACTGCTTTGCGTTGTTTAACTAAAACATTATGTATGGAAATACATGGAAAGATATTACCGCAGTACCATCGGCACAAGGTTTCTTCAGCGCTGATAAAGACCTCCCCCAAATATCAATCATGTTATTTTATATAATTTCTCTCTAAAAGCGATTACTCGTATATTCATTTACGACCCGATGATTTGGTTTTCCAGATGTTGAAATATCGTCAAGGACATTTATACTTCGTTTTCGCATATTGGTGGGTCATTTAATTGTTGTGTTGGTAGCGTTGAGTACCAACGAGGGGTGCTTAATCGGTTTATATAACGCATAAATTCTTTTGGTGGAGCTAACCCATATGAATGGAAATAAACAATCACGCGCGGATCAATTGCGTATGCAACCCGGTGAGTTCCAGGTCCGGTGCTGTCTTCGAGATTAATGTTTCAACGCTGTTTGGTTGTGCCAGCAACTGATCTTTCATAAAGAAACCTCTGAAGTTTTTAGTCGATAGTTTTTAGCAGCATCGAGTAAATCAAAATTTGACACGGGAATCGAAAATTCCAGAACCGAAGGTTCTCGAACTAGTAAACTGTTCCTGGGATTCTCAGGCCTTTTCCGCTGAACCATGAATACGTGGTTCCTTGTAGTAGTCTAGACCCTTTCTTTTTGTATATCCCCGTCCTGTAGCTTTCTCTTGTGCCATCCCTGCCGCAGTACCAATGTCTGCTAACGCCGCCGCTTTAGCTACAGCTGGGGCCGCTACCGCAATCAACGCTGGAATCGCAGCTAACAACGGAAATATACCACCTGATTTTATCATGTTTTTATCGCGGCTGCAGAGAGCGTAATCTGAACACCTTTTTATCTTTAAAGGCATCATTGAAGTGTTTTATCTGACGAGATGTCAGTGTCAATTTATTCTGGCCACCAGACATCTGATTGTGTTTCAGCGTTATCGTGGTTCCATATTTTAAGCTGATTCCGATTGCATTTTTTTAATTTGACATGGACTTAACGCAACACTAATATGATTATGACATTATACAATATCAGATTGATCTAATTGTTACATGATTTCCACTGGTGCATCTACCACTCTCTTTCTTCCACCAACACCTTCGAGAAACATTGATTTGTCGCTGAGATTGACAGCAACCGTTCTGTAATTTGGGATAGTAATAACGCCTGCATCATTAGTTGGAAGAGATACACGAGCTCGAAAGTATATATCAACAAAAGATTGTATTGTTAAATCAAGATGTTCCAGCGAAAAGTAATAAATCGGATATAAGTTTTTTAAATCCCACTATGATATTTGGAGACAGGTATCAACATTTTGATCGCGTCCGATATATGACAACAGACAATGATACACGCGTGCTATTTGGTTGGTGTTGTTTTCAAGTAGTATATCCTCAGATGGTTCCTGTTGGCTATTGATTCTCAATGAAACTTCAGAAACACCAAGTTGATCAAATATCATATGGCTGCGTAATTGTGAAGCAACCCGAGTCTTAATTACAGTCAATAGCGAAAAAGTGTGAATGTACAACGAAATGATTCTATACAATGAAAGACGTTAATGGCGTGTGGTATTACTTACAATGAATGAATGAATGCAAATTATATTGGACAGCACAAATATATATATATTCTTGTACTGTTAACAACATTGAAGCAGAACCGAATATTTGAAGAAAAAAAAAACACAAAAAAATAAAAATACAACAGTTTGTAAATACTATGATTTGATTCTTTTTCTTACAAAAACAGATAATTGAGAATTGTGATAATTATAACCGACCAATGAAACCATTGACGGTAACTCTTTGCTAAGCCGACATAGACGTACGAGTTATTCCCCTTGGTGTAATATACGTATAGTGCAAAACATGATTCAGACATATGAAAATTGAATTCTTTTGGCCATTTCTTTTTTAAATCGCAGATCGATAAATCCCCTCTGCAACGCATTCAACAGAAGGCGGTCAGATATCGAAATACCTATCAGCTTTAGCCATTTATTTAAATACCATTTCATCGTTAGTTGTTGTATTAAATGATTTTAAAGGTCTAGCTTTTTTCCAGTATTGTCCAGTCCATCCTCGTTTTAAATTCTCACTTTGTGTAACAGCTTGTAGATTTGATAACTAATTGTTCTTAGGATTGAAATCAATGTCATCGATAACCAAACCATCCTAAATCAATCCATTGTGACATTCATATAGTATTCTGTGATTAAGGTGTATTTTTCCTTAAGCAGTAATTACCAAATACCCCATACCATTGTTAGTGGCAACTGGTTTCTTCAGTCTACGATGTCTAATAATACCATCACGGGATGCCTCATAAATGCTGATCACGGTATGAGGTTGAAATTATTTGTTCATTTATATACTATAATATTATTTGTCTAACTTATTATTTGGCTGAATTCTTACTTTGGAATCTATCAATGTACTCTTGAGGAGTTCTTATGACTCTGTCAGTGGTACAGTCATATGTCATTGACGGAATCTTTGATGGAGTTTTTAACTCACTTATAATAATAACGCTTCAACTCTATGTATCGCGTACCAGCACAACCGAGACACAACTGAGATTTACCACACACCCCTACCCCACATCGTATGCAATGGATCGGGCCAAGACTTCTACGTCGAAAACTTTGCATATGATATCCACAGAACTCCATTATGGATGAGTTGTTACACGGGGTTACTGATCCCATCATAAGCCATTGGCAATGATTTATTATATATAAATTCTCTATTTAAATACTTGGTTTAATTATAATATTAAGGAGTTCGCTAGATTATCGAAAATTTAATAAGTGATAGAACCATTTTGGGTAAAATTCGTGATTGTTTTAATGAATTGAAACGCGATGGAGCATCTAACTGTTGGTAAAAATTTCGAATTGATGGTAGCGGTGAAGCTACCATGAACGACAAAAGCGCAGCAGTGATAATTGCACATCTTTACAGGAAAAAGTATTATTAGAGTAAAATTCATTATCCGTTCAGACCCGGGGGTTTGGATTATTAGAGATAAATTTGACCCCAACTTGAAGGATAAATTATCTATCACTGTGAGTCGAGATTTCAAACCAGGAATTCTGACTGGAATTGACAAAGCATACTACGAGAGATCTTATCCGGTAACAGCAGTTGTTTATGGGATATATCCGTTAAATGATAAACCGATTATTGAAAAACTAAAACCAATGAAATATTCGTCAAGAATAAATTGTGTAGCAGAACGAATAATAAGAACACGTCACAAAGGCGTTGCATGGAAATAAATTGACTGATCTATGAATGGGAGCAAACAGTGAAGGAGCGTGGAGCAACAATTCAAAATGTGGCAGCGTTAGAACGAATATTATCATTCCCAATATCGGTAATGACGATAACAGGCGAGTTATTATATGAAACGAAATATAAATCGAGAGTAGCTCCAATAAAAATTGTTGGTCTTAACGAACAAAGCATGGACACCTGCAGTAACAATATTTGCGCGGGATAGAACAATAAAATATATACCCGCAGAGTTCTCCCCGGAATTTTCCCCGGATGAGAAATTATTTGATTTTATTTACCAGCTCAGGAAAAACGATCCTGTGTCAGTGTGGTTACTTCACAGTTTTGAAAATGAGGAGAGCAAATTCGATCAATTTGTAAGACCCAATTGAGAATTATACCGAACTGAAGCCCTCCATGATGTGATGAAAAAACTAGCTAGTCGTTTTTCAACAGAACACGACGAACAATTATTAACAAATTGTTTTACAATTCCGTCGGTTGCAGGTCATTTTGCGAGAAAGAAAATCACTTGGAAACCAACAAGAGCTGAATTTCTTTTAGATATCAAAATCAAGCTGCATCGAATATAACCATGGCGGATTATAGAATACAAAATACGACCGCGAAAATATTATTTAGGTTAATATGGCTGCGTGTTATCCCGGGAGTTTTCTAGGGAACGGATAGTGAGCTAAGTACTTCAAGCGATTTGGACATCCCACACACGAAATGAATCGTGTAGCCATTAATGGGCCGCTGCCCGATTTTGATTTAACCGGATTCGCTCGTGTGGTATCATTTGAATTAGCTACAGGACTTAATCCGTGTTGTTATTCTTTGATTGGTAGACACATATCTGAGAAACACTGGATGACAATAGTGCTAATACGGCATATGTTTGATTCTAAAATTCTAATATCGCTGATTGTCATTGAAGCGATTATATATCTAGCGCAGACTAAAGTCTGGTTACCACAACCTGATAGTCTAGATAGCTTAATCAGCGAAAATAGAAAACAATTTCCCTATCTTGACGAATAAAAGATCATGAAATGGTCCAAACAGATACCTGAAATTAGGAGAAGAACTCGGTAGAAGAATAATCGATAAATTCACTCAAGGTGGAAAATACGACAATAAACTATATTCTTCACGGCTGATTATATATAGTGTTCAATACGGTTTTATAATCGCGGATGTAATATCTAGGGGTATATACGTCGATCGTAAAGTCGCTTTCTTGTCCGATGGAACCAAATTAAGTACAATTGTTACTTATAATGATGGATAAAGTCTTCAGTATACACATTTGACGGCGTCTATGCTGGCTTATGCTTCTATTAATCTTTATTCGATGATACATAGATTTCCTGATACCGCATTTAGAGTAGCCACTGATTCATATCATATAGACGCGAAACAATGCGGAGCAGTGGCCAAATTCATAAATTCTGACGAGAGTTGGGGATCATGGAGAATTAAGAGGGAAATACTGAGTGATTATTCCAATCAGCAGATGTTACCATTAAAGATAATTACTTGAAAAATAATCAAATATCATAACTATCTAATGCACCGCAGATATGGGATCCAATATGCAGATACAAAACCGTTTACTTAAACGGATGTGATGGGATAGGAAAGACGACTCGTGCGATCGAATTATTTCGTGGGAAATCACCGACACACAGACTTGCAAGAGAAATGAAACAATGAGGAATTAATGCCTGTACTATGCACAGTTTCTTTCGATGAAAAGGCGATGAATGGACTCCTGAAAAATGTATTTCTGAAATTATTATTTGGGATGAGCTATGCAAAGTGTCGTTAGATGTATTACAAATATTTATTGATTGGTTATTGTCAGCGAATACAAAAGTAATTATGTGTGGTGATTATGGTCAACAACCACCATTTGTCGGTTTAAACATGATTGGCCAAAGAATTTTGTAGACTATTATGAAGAAATTAATACAGATCATGGAGCATTTGATGAACAATTACGCGAGTTCAAGAAACTAATCAGATTTCAACCGGATAGAATCCAATGTGAAATATCCCGTGAAATAATTTCGCAAACTCCAATAATTGACTTCTAGGAGGCGTGGAGACCGAACGATTTAATAGCAACGAGTAGAAAGATAGTCAGAGACACACTTCAGAAGAAGTTATTTGAAATGCATAAAGACAAATTTGCAACACTTCCATTGCCGCTGTGTTATAGACCCAAGGATACACGAAAATAATATATCGAAGTTGATATTCCAGGCTTGACTGAGAAGAAGAATTTAGTGTTAAATGATATTGTGCTGGTTGATATCAAAGATGCATTACGCGCTGATCAATCCACATGGACGATAGGTTACTCAGTAACGATACATTCTTTACAGGGATTGACTATATCAGATACAATTGTTTGGATGGTAAATAATCACATCGAGTGGTCGAATTTATTTTATCTTGCAGTGTCCAGAGTACGAAGAATAATTCAGCTTCGAGGCATTGTTCTAGATTACAATGACACTACAATCAATAACATTGTCAGCGATGATATCATCAGAAAAAAAACTATCTGGATATAAACAACATGATAATCAGAGAATTTGATATTGATGCTGAATTAATAATTACACTGAAAAAACAACATGAATCACTGCGCGAGTTGCAATTGTATAATTAGTTAGTGTTGGTCGGATAAAGATCCTCGCTAATTTACCGTAGACAGAAAAAATGAGTGAAACAGACAAAGAAGTGCTAGTTAAGTCGACGCGGTGGTAATTGAGTATCCTCGGGTATCACTTGCAGTTGTTCAGGAGTAAATCCTCGCTGAGGAGCAGTTGAATACAATCTATAGTTTGCTGGTCTACCCGAAGATCGTGTTATACTAGATATTTTATGCGCGGTAACACTCCAAATAGGATCAGTGACCCTCGAGCTCTCTTGGTACATATAAATACCTAACAGTGACATTACCGGGAATTGGCTGCTTTGAAAAATCTTTTTGTGTTTTTATGGGTACAGACTTCCTTTTAATCGCGTTATTAGGTTTCATGTTGATTGTTCGAGTAATCTCATTATTCAGCACGGTAATCACAGCTGGTAATCTCTTGACCCATTCACGTGATCGTTTATCCTGAATAAATTCCTTCGCGTATTGATATCCAAATAACCGCTCAGAAAGTGTCCCATTAAATCGTTAGATAATTGCCTGATTGCGATGTAATGCAGTATGTCCTCATCGTAAAGAAGTATTATTATTCTTCATTGCTGATAGAACCGCACCCTGAAATTCTTTGCCTGGATAATACTCTTCATGGATTACGAGGTCACGAATTTCTCGATTAATATAATCAATGTCGTCTTTGATCTGATTTAAATGCTGAATTGTTTCGATGATCTGCTGTTTTAGGTCATCTAAATACTGGTGTGTAATACTCGGAAATAAATTCCTTTATTTTTCAAATATGCGAGGGAGTTCAAGTGCAATTGTGTCTGAAATAAATTTAAAATAATTCTCTCGGATAACCTGGTTATCTGGTGTGTCGTACTCGAATAATTTTTTTTAAAATCTTAACTAATTAACATAAGAAATCAAAGTAGGAAATCATATGAAAGTGTTATTCTGCACTCTGGTTGTGTTATACATTTTTTTCACATCTGTGGTAAAATTATTTAGGTTTGGTTCCGGTCTTTGTCACTCTTCTGGTCGATAACTGATCAATATCAATAGCATAGCCAGGTTACTTTACCTCGAACGCGGCTGATTATGTTGGTTCGTGGACTACTATAGCAATTTTTTAATCTTTTCCTGTAATGGATTTTATTCTACGATGGAATTCATTATTCATTTGTTCGATTTGAAATATATAGATACAACGTTCTATTTGGAGTGTTCATGTTTAGCATCGTTAGTTGCAAACACCAGAGAATGATTTGGCTGCTCTCCACAAAGTGATGTTGATCTGATGTTGGGCCAGCTGTAATATACTCATAATTTTTCAAGCGTGATTTCCTTTATTGTAATTGAAGTTGGAAAGTTAACGCTGAATTAGGGGTTAGTTGAGTTAATTGGGATCATGGTTGTGTTTGTTGGGGTGTATTTAAGGCTATATGTTGCAGTAGCTCCCTTGATTACATCAAAGATATTCTTATTATAGTTTTCATGTTGTATCATAGATCTTAATCATTTGCGAGAATTCTTCATCAGATATTATTGTATCGTCGTACTGGATGATATCAATGAGATATTTGGGAATATGCGGCATTAGCGATATATAATGTAATCATATAATCTTGTAGTTTATTATGACTACACGTGGATAATGGTATTGCAGTTATATTAGCAGCCCCTGTAATTTTTGTTGCCGCTGAAACACAAATTGTGACAACTACAGGTGCAATCATTGTTACCATTAATGGTAATATAATCTTTCTAGCAATAACAGCTTAAACCGAACAAACGATTATATCAACGCGGATAATACGCCTGTGATTTTTTTTTTTACCTGATACATGTTAAAGACATTTCTTAGTTTCGTTTGCAATTAGCGCATTTGATCATATCGATACAGCTGGACATTTCTTAAATCAATTACTCCATAATAGGGGTTAGACATAATGTTTGGGTGGGCCCTTAATCTATGATTGCATTTACGTTACCAACACCCGTAGATGAACTTGATGATATACTAAACTGTAACAGCGAAATTAGGGTTAATGGATAGATACCCGGACCTCGGCAGTAATTGAAAACAAGCTAGTTAGATGTGTCCAGGCGAAAGACCGATGTTGTTTCGAGTACACTTTATTGATATTTTCTTTATGCGGCATGTTAATAAAAAAAGCTTCTAAGCAATAGAAGGAAAATCACTAACGCTATTATCATGCGTTTGTTTATTCATGTTGATGGATTTCTTAATTTCAGAAAGTTTCATGGGGATATTTTCCGGTTTTTCAAAGAAATTATCCACGGATTGGTGAATGTTTCTAAATTAAAATACGGAAATTAGCAAACGTCACGGACACATGAAAATCATACTCGGTTCGCAACATTGATAATTTATTATTTATTGTTAGATTTTTTTCCCGTGTCCGTGCCATTTGTCGGATCACCAGGTGATTTTATTTTATGTAAGTGCATGTCGAGGGGGCCAATCATTGCATCACCAGATGTTTGTACCTGCGAGTGAAAATTATCCTGCACAGCTGCATAAAAGAACTGATGGTTTAATCGTACAATTGGAATCAAAAACCGCTATTGAGTTTTCGGGTACTCGATTATTGTTGACTATAATATCGCTCAAGGATAGATTACTTGTTTTTAATTTCCCTTGTTTGTATTGAAATACAACTATTTCGTTTGGATCCATATTTGCAAGACTTAACAATTTGGATATTTCAAATACAAAATATCATTTCTTGACGATATTACACTTTTGTTTTTGTCGAGAGAGATCTACCATAAATATCAATAATTATATTTTTTTAACATCGCTCTATAAAGTCCTTACTCGTGTATTCGTGCACGGTTTTATGGGGTGGTTTGGATGATTTTGATATAGCTTCAAGTACATTAATTACTTGCTGGCCGCATATTGGTGGGACGATTATTGTCTGTGTTGGTGGCGTTGAATACCAAAGCCTCACTTTGTGAGGAATTTTTAATCGGTGTATATAATACATAAATTCGTTGAGTGGTGCTAACCCATATGAATTACAATCAACAATCCCATGCAGATCATTCTTTTATGCAACCCAGTGAAGTCCATGCCCGGTGCTGATATCGGGATTAATAAGACCGGTTTCAATGTTGTTCGGGTTGTTTGGTAATTGATCTCGCATGAAAGCATAAATTAAACCACGAATTGACAATAGTGTTATTAAATCCTCCCTGACATCCTCAGGCTGCTTCCGTTGTACAATGAAAACAGAGTTACTGTTAACCTTAAATCGTTTCCCTTCTTTTGTATTCTCGTCCTGCTGCATTCCCTAGTGCCATTCATGCCGCTGTCCCATCTGCTTCTAACGCCGCAGCTTTCGCAAATGGGGGGCAACATGGAAATCAATACTGATATAGCTGCGAGAAGTGGAAATATACCACCTGATTTAATTGTGTCTTTGATCGCACCCGCATAGAGACTAAGATGAGCACCCGTTATGTTATTTCTGCATTATTGATTTGCTTAATCTGACGCATCGTCAGTGATTGTTTATCCTGTCCACGTGTGATCTGGTTGTGTTTTGACGATATTGTAGTTATCTTTCTTTTAGCTGAATACGACTGAAGTTTTTAAATCTGACCATGCGTCAGAGTATCACTAACGTGACAATATGACATTAATAATAAGACGAGTGATCTAATTGTATTATACATTTTCAAACGGGGCATCAATGAATCTTATTCGTCAACCAATACCCTCGGGTAACATCGATTTGTAACTGAGTATGACGGCACATGCTCTGTACTCTGCGATAACCTCCCGATCTACACGAGCTAGGAAGTGTTAATCAACGACGACCTGTCTTGTTAAATCAAGATGTTACAGCGAAAAATATATCCTTTGACTTTTCATCGCTGAGTTACTTGTTGTTGATTGTTCTATGTTCTGAACGTTATAATTTTCATTATCTTTTGTTTATAATGGTGTCAGATTTGTTTATATTTAAATTGCCTTTTTAAATAAATATCTTATTAAGGCCATTGCTTTCGGTGTCTTCACTAATCCAGTACCAACCCGGCTTTATCCTGTTACACTTTCCAACATATCTGCAATAACCGAAAATATAAGACAACGGAGTCGCAAATTAAAATAATCTACACACTCCTTGTAACATTGATAGGCTTGTTGCAAACCCTAGGTTTTAATTTGGATTAAAATTTTTTTTATATTAAAACTGTCACCTGGTCTCTCTTCATGCTCAATATCATCTGGCTGTGGATCAGATGCAGCTGCTCGTGGTGTCAGTGATTTGACATTCTAACATGTTCAGCGCTATCAATAATATCCTATGAAAACATCATTGATGGATCAGCCTAACTAGTATAATCATCATAATATCTCACTCAGCCTAATATTGTTTTAGCGACATCAGCACCTTTATGAATATACTCAATTTCACTCCCACCAATCAAAGATGTAGCACTACTAAACAGAGCCATAATACTGTTATTGACAAAAACATCCCGGTTATTTGCGTCATATGGTGTATTAGCTGCAACATTTGTTACAAGTTCCCCTTCTACCTTAATAAACGCTTCAACGGGTTAGAAGTATATACTTGTATCCTGTACTTGTTGTTTCAGTCCTTGATCGACTATTTGGCCGTATTGCGTTATAAGAATAAAACTGATAATAGCGTACAGATTCATCTTTGAGAACCGGTGCGTCTATATCAAATGCTGAGTCGAGTGAAGATTTAAACATTTAATTATATATTTCTGGATCTAAATCGAGATCTTAAAACACTTAATGTTATTAAATTTGCATTAATATTTCCCTGTGCATCAGATCCTTGATTCATCAGCGCCTCAAGCTTTTGATCCGCGGCTTGCATTATTGTTTTTACTAACATTCGCGGCCATAATTTATGTAGATGGCAATGATACTGGCGGTGGTTGTCGTCGCATAAATCGTTTCAAAAAAATCTCTCTTTTGCTGCAGAAAACGTATTATGTGAGGCGATGGTTGACATGTGATTTTGCTATTTCCGGGTATCTTACTACATTTAATTCAGTTTGAATGGATTTTACAATGCTCCGTTGCGTTTACACGCAGTTAGTAATATCTTTCATACAATTACACTCTATTCTCTCTTTCGTCTGTCTGACTATGAACTTGGTTCTCTCTTTCATTTTTCGGTAACTTCATTTCTATAAACACACACAGCAATTGATTTATATCATTTAAATTTCACCAATAGCTCTAGCCTATTGTTTTAAATCTGACCATTTAGACGGTATACAATATTTGTATGCATACAATTTATTCTGCGATTTATAATATATATGAATGAACAAAATACTTCTTCTCTAAAGTAAAATTATTTTTGTTTTGTTTTGGTTTAATAAAATATTTTTTAACATAGTTTCAGGTTAATAGCCCACATTTGTATTTACAGAATGACGAACCATATTTGGTGCTCATTGTAAACAAACCCGTTCACTTTTGGTTTCGATTGTTTTTTTGTGTTTTTATCTAAATCAATTTAAAATAGTCATACATATAATTAAATATCCTTCTATGTGACTCATTTTCCACGATAACGTTCTTATTAAGGTGCAAATCTTTGACAGAAGAACGATACAAAACACGATTTTTGGAAAGTATATTGTAGATCATTAGGTAATTCATTTATAAAATTAGAACAATACGTATATATTTCAATTGGTAGGTTGATTATGTGTATAATTATACACATGTGGTACATTGTTTTGAAAAAATAGCAAAACCAACTTTTAACTTTATCTCCTGAATATTCATGATATATCAAATACACATATGAGTAAATGAAGACAGTTGAAACTTGATGGAACAATAGCTTTACTGACTATAAATATGATGCACTCGACACATTGAACTCAAACCTATATCGTGATGATCACCAAATGTCGTTTCCTATCTTTTTAATAAACTTAGTCATCTAAATTATCAAGGAATCGGTGTGCAAGTCAAGAATGCTACGTTGATGCAATTTACATGATTATTATCACATGAGTGATACATTGATGCTTTGTATATGAGTAGTATATCATAAATGATACATTGATGTTATGTGTATGAACAGTGCATCTTGAATGATACATTGATGATATGTAAATGAGTAGTATATAATGAATTATATATTGCTATTATGTGTATCAAAAGTACATCTTGAATGATACATTGATGATATGTAAATAAGTAGTATTACATGAATCATACTGTGATGTTTTTGTACAGTAGTATTATCATCAATGATACAGTGACGACATCATAAAAACAATTACATCATGATTCTTAAATTTATTTTATGTACATGAGTATTACATAAATAATGACAGTTATGATATTTCGATGATTATTATATCATGAATGATACATTGATGAAAAATGAATAAGCATTATATCATGAATGACACCCTGATGATATGTACCGTATTATTACATCCCGAATGTTACATTAATGATATTAAAATAACGATTGCCTCATGAATGTTACATTAATACTAGGGAAATAACTATCACATCACGAATGTTACATTAATGAGATGGAAATAACTATTACAACATGAATGATTCATTGATGATATTTAGATGAGTATTACTTCATAAATGACATATTGAAGAGATTTGCATGACTAACCCATCATAAATGATGCTTCGATGAAATTTCAATGAATATTATATCATGAATATTACAATGATGATATGTACATGTGTGCTATGTCATGAATTATGCATTGATGATATGTATAAGAATCCAATATAATTAATGATGCATTGATGGAATAAACCTAACTATTACATCAGAACTAAGACACTTATGGCATTTACGTGACTATTGCATTACAATGATACATTGCTGTTAAGAGCATTAGTATAACATCATGAATGATAAATTGATGAAATAAACATGAAAAGTACGTTCTGAGTGACATATTGATAACATATACATGACTATTACGTCCTTAACGATACGTTGAAGACATATACATGAACATTACGTCCTGAATGATAGATTGATGACATATACATGAACATTACGTCCTGTATGACACATTGATGGTATGTGTCAATGAAACATTGATGGTATTATACATGATTAGTACGTGAAAATTACATTATTGTGTAGTGTACATTAATTTGTTTTTGAGTAATCTTTTTATCAAGATTATAGGACATGCCTTATGAACCTGATCTTACAGGAAAATTGAATGTATGTATCTATGTTAGTATGTATGTATGTATGTATGTATGTATGTATGTATGTATGTATGTATGTATGTATGTCGTATCAAATCACATTATATCTAATTAACATATAACCTAAATCGCCTAATTTAAATACATAACGATACTTATATAAATTGTTCATTGAATCTGAACGCAGTCGTGTCTTTTTATAAGAATCTCTCCTCACCCATAATGCAACAGAATATACACAACGCTGACCTAGATATAATCCGTTGTTATCTAAAAAAGCAAATTTTTGTTTTGAATAAATATGTACAGAATGACATAATGCAACGGAATAGTAAGAATCAATAAGAAACATATGGTTCGATATATAATATTCTCGTGATTATTAATTTAGTGTGCGATTAGAAAAAGATTATTTCACATAGTGACGGTACATTTTATTTTGAAACCAAAGTCATTTCAATGTATCGAAATGGTACACAAAATGTAAATGTCATTGGAATAGTAGAAGTGAACATGTACGTAGTGAAAAGTTACAACAGTGGCATTTTTGATGTAAGAAAATGACCAAGAATTGTGTAAGATAAAACAGGTGGTGCTTCGCGTGTAATTAAAACAGCGCAGTTGCGTACTTATATATATTACACCTTTAACTACAAGCACTCAAACAAAGACAGTTGTAGAATAATTAAATTATTTGGATATAAATTAGAAAAATACTATCTTTCGAGTATACCGTCTAGTTGTGCACACTAAACTGTGCAATGTGTATGGCTCTCACAGGTTTATAAGCACCTTCAGACAATATAATCTATGGTCAAAGTGGTATTATGAGAGGCGATGATTGTTATTTTAAACTCCAGATCACAGTAAAAGCTACTCCTAAACAAAAACATAAAGAAGAGAAAGAAAACAGAATAAAATGTTTCATTGATTTTCACAGTTCAAGAATCGACCATTGGTGAAGCATTTACTTATTTATGTGATACACTTTTTGTCTCATCATCAATTCATATTTAGACATGTTCACACACCACATCCGATGGCTTGTTTCGAGATCATTCATTCAAAATATTTAAAAGCTATGTGGTTTATACAGTTTCGGAAATTAGATTTGTGTCTTCTCTCTAAGAAAAAATTCCATAATAAAACCAAACCTAATGATGTATGCATTTTCAAGGTATTTTTTTTTTGTTTTCGTTACACATGCGTGTAAAGTCATTGATTACCATCGTGTGATGAAAGTAATATATTATTATCGAATAAATGTTATTTCGTTCCCTTAACCAAACTTGTTTAATTTGAATCAAAATATATGTTACAAATCTATCATAAGCAATTAATATATGGTGGTATGCTAATTCTTATGAAACGAGCGAAATCAAGTTAATTACTTATTCCTCATTCCTTATTCTCGATTAAATGAGGGATAAGAAGCCAGTTACTTATTCCAATTTTAAACACATTTTGATACTTATTCCTTATTCACATATCGTAAACTATATGTTGCTTATGAAACTACAACATTTATAAAATGAAGAAATCAACATGCTATCGAAAAGCGAGCAAAAACAGTTTTCTCCCATAATGCACATGTTTTATATTGGGTGAAAAAACAATTTGTGAACCAATAGGCCGACGAATTGAACCGATGGATAGCGGCTGTCTCATGATATTGACATTTACATGTGATTTTGTTACTTCTTGGTATATTACTTCATTCATTTCAGTTTGAATGGATTTTAAAATGTTCTGTTGCAACGTTTCATTTAGGTTTACAGTTAGTTAGCATTATAATTTTATACAATTACGTTTTCTACTCTATTTCGTCTATCGGAATGTGCACTTAGTTCTCTCTTTTTTTTTCTTTAACTTCATTGTCTCTATCATTTGTATTTCAGGAAAAACTCTAATCTCTATCTTCTCATACTTCATTTGTTTCTCTTCTCTTACTTAAGTTGCTGGTTCCTCAACTCTTTTTAACCTTCACGTTTCTTTTGAACTATAGAAAGTTCTTGTCAGTGCCAGATGGAGGCTTAATATCAAATATAAAGGACATATATCCGACAAAAATGGTGATTCTCTTTTCCATCGTTCAGGAAGAGTTCGACTCCAAAATACCGTAATGCCTTTAAAGATTTGCGTTGTCAATATAATTATATTACGTTGTTGTCAGAGCCAGATGGAGGTTTAATAATATCAAATATAAAGCCAGATCCAGGTATCATATAAAAAGCACACGTATCCAACAACTTGCGTCTCACAAAGTATAAGACCAAAATAGTGATTCTTTCTTCCATCGTTCAACAGCGTTTGATTCCAAAAGACCATAAAGTCTGGGCGGCTTCAGCAATACATTCTGTTCAAGTGGTTCATATCTAGGATTTAAAATAAAGTTAACCAGTTTAGTTTACAATGCAAATGTATAATCATAAACAGTGATCTTTGTTTGCAGATGTATAAAGTTATTATATTATCCCTTGCTTTTTTGTCATTATGCATTGTATTGGTATCACCATCAAAAGTGTTTTTCTATAAATCCTAAATCTCACCCGGTTGTCTTGTTACAAATGGTAATTCAAAAATATAATACTTGTTTTTCAAAGCATTCAAGTTGGAATACTGAACGAAAATTACCTGCTAATTACAGCCTTATACAATGTCAGTGCCTGCATGGATCGTCTCTCGAATCGCTAACGAAGCAAAACAGCCCCGAGAACTCTTGAGTTCTCAGCACAAACGATTTGCTCGAGCCTGACAACTTTAAGATGTGTGCACTTACCAGTTCATGGTTTCAAGCCTACAACGGGTCTTTTTACTGGTAGGTCTGGTGTCAGGATAACCGGTTTGGGTGGGTCACGATTAAATATGTCTGCTGATGAGACAGCGATGAAACAGTGATATACATCAATATAAGTTGCCAGATTGCCGACACTTGATAAAGCTACATTAAACATACAACACACACACACGCACACACACACACATTACTGTATTCCTATTAAACAAGGTAGGCTATGCCTTTATGACGAATATGTGATTTTGTACGTCCAGCCATTCGCTTAGTTATGTCTATATCAAACAATACAATACAGTAATCTGTATGTTCCATACGTACCCACGCTTCACGAAAATTAAATGTTAAGTGTTCTACATTTATTACTGCTTCATTTAAAGAAGAAAACAACATAATGATATAGGGTATTTTAATGTATTTTCTTTCCATTCAATATTCAAATAATTTGAACGCATATAATGTAGTTATGTCAGAATTTAATTAAGCTTATTCAGGCAGTAATTGTTCGATCGGATTCTTGTAGATTACCCACCGTAAGCAAATAACACAGCTTGAAACATCCTGAATCAGACAAATAAAACGTCTAAATGAATCATGTAGCTGAGCGGAAGGTAATTGATTTTAATTGACCTGAGAGAAAAGGAGTGTAGCTTATATCCAAATGGAGAGAACAAATAATAGCACAACATTATTCAATATCATTTTAACAACGTAATTATTTTTGTGAATACAGTGATGCTCCTTTTCATGTAATCTGCCGTAAGCGAACCAACAGTGACATCGAATGTGAATTCAACGACAGCACAAACAGACTTACATAACATACATCGCATTTGACCAACAATTTCATGTCATGACCGACATTAATAACTAAAGGTTATCCTTAAAAAATCTAGCTTCAGCTTCACTGACTGCTATCTGATTATCACCATTAATTATTACTGCTGATGTTGCTAATTCAACGACTTATACTGTCTGCGTTACACATTTTTTAAGCTACTAGTACAACGCTACTACTTGGGCTACTTCTCCAACCTGTACTACATACTGACGCCATTATAATTGTACTATTGTTACTACTATTAATACTGCTATAAACAATTTTGTTAATATTGCAAAGGCTTGTTTTATAATTTTCACTTGTTAGTACATCTAGTAACAATGCAAGCACATATACTGTTATAATCTTTCTTACACCAGCAGTCGTGCTGCTATTACTACTGCTGCTGCCCGTAACATAGTATTTTTCTACTAATAATTTTGGTAAAATCCGAAATTCAACGCAATTTCTTTGTTCCAAATGGCAATTCAATAAGTCAGAAAATAATTGTAATACATTATTAGATTTTTGATCCTGAAAAAATGATCTGCTAATTTAATATTATATATAAAACCAGCACCTACACTTTTCAATCCTCGAATCGGCAAAGACAATACCCTTCTCAATAACCTTGAGTTGGCAACCTATGAATTTGTTCCAGTATTTGAGCGCATTACGGTCCGTTAGTATGGGACCGCTCTCTAGAATAGATTTGTCTGTAAGTTTCATATCCACCAGTATATGTTTCGACACGCCTTCTCAATCAGAGACATGTTTAGCTCTCTAGAGACCAATTTCAGTCTGGTATACATAATTGGCAATTTCATGCCCTCTAACATTTGGAACAAAGGAATGTGCCGTATTAGACGCACTACCAGTTTATGTTTAAAGGCGTCAAACGTTTTCTCCAGGTAGGTATTGTGTCAGGATAATGGGACTGGGTTAGGTATTATGCCACATGTCTGCGGTATGATGCATCAGTGATATACATCATTTTTAAACGCCACAGTGCAGACGTCGTGTCAGTATGACTGGTAAAGAGACATTGACTGATATATGTTTATCAACATTCTATTATTACTATTACGTTCATCATCGTTGTGTCTAATACTGTTTCCGCTGTCTCTAAATGAAAGCACCATTGCTTCCGATATAACTATTACGTTTAATGCAGATACCTAACATTCTTTTTACTTCTGCCAACAGCAACCACAACATTTTGTAAAACAAATATCTCTAGGCATACTTAAAATATTACTTACAATTTCAATGATAGTACGACTATTACTATTAACCCTTTCAACTAGGGTGAACGCTTGAACCGAGATTGACATTTTCTGATTGTTATCGTGTCAGTTTACAGTAATATTGTTAGTAACTTAATCCGTAGTTGACTGACGTCGTTTAACTAAATGTGAGGTGAAACATAAGGCATACAAAGACCTTTCTTAGTTATTGTTTTCGTTCTCCATCCAAGGTCGTGTCCGACCATTTAGACAATATTTGTCTGCATACAATTTATTCTGCGATTTATAATATATATGAATGATTAAAAATACTTCTTCTCTAAAGTAAAATTATTTTTGTTTTGTCTTGAGGTAATAAAGAATTTAGTATATTGTTTCAGGTTAATAGCCCACATTCTTATTTACAGAATGACGAGCCATATTTGGTGCTCATTGTAGACAAACCCGTTCACTCTTGGTTTCGATTTTTTTTTTGCTTTTCTAAATCAATTTAAAATAGTCATACATATAATAAAATATCCTTCTATGAGAATCATTTTCACGAAAGCATTCTTGATTAGGTGCAAATCTTTGACGGATGAACGATAAAAAAACGATTATTGGCTAGTATCTTGTAGATCATTAGGTAATTCATATTTAAAATAAGAAAAATAAATAAATATTTCAATGGGTAGGTTGTTTATGTGTATAACTATACACATGTATTACAAAGTTTTGAAAAAATATCAAAGCCATCTTTTAACTTTATCTCCTGAATATTCATGATATATCAAATACACATACGAGTTAATGGAGACAGTTGAAACTTGACGGAACAATAGCTTTACTGACTATATAAATGATGCACTCGACACATATAACTCAAACCTATATAATGATGAGTACCAAATGTCGTATCCTATCTTATTAAGAAACCTTTGTCATCTAAATTAACAAGGAATCTGTGTGCAACTGGAGACTGCTACCTTGATGCAATTTACATGATTATTATCACATGAGTTATACATTGATGCTTTGTATATGATATGTATATCATTAATGATACATTGATGTTATGTGTATGAACAGTGCATCTTGAATCATACATTGATGATATGTGAATGAGTAGATTAACATAAATTATACATTGCTATTATGTGTATCAACAGTATATCTTTAATGACACATTGATGATATGTAAATAAGTAGTATTACATGAATGATACTGTTATGCTTTTGTACAGTAGTATTATTATGAATGATACAGTGACGACATCAAAATAACAATTACATCATGAGTCTTAAATTGATTTTATGTACATGACTATTACATAAATAATGACACAGTTATAATATTTCCATGATTGTTATATCATGAATGATACATTGATGAAAAATGAAAACGAATTATATCATGAATGATACCCTAATGATATGTACCTTATTATTACATCACGAATGTTACATTAATGATAATAAAATAACGATTGCATCATGAATGTTACAATAATGATATTAAAATAACGATTGCATCATGAATGTTACATTAATGATATTAAAAAAACGATTGCATCATGAATGTTACATTATTTATATAGAAATAACTATCACATCATGAATGTTACATTAATGATATGAAAATAACTATTACATCATGATTGATTCATTGATGATATGCAGATGAGTATTACTTCACAAATGGCATATTGAAGAGATTTGCATGACTAACCCATCATAAATGATGATTCAATGAAATTTCAATGAATATTATACCATGAATATTACATTGATGATATGTACATGTGTGCTATGTCATGAATTATGCATTGATGATATGAATATGGATCCAATATAATCAATGATGCATTGATGGAATAAACCTAACTATTACATCAGAACTAAGACACTGATGTCATTTATGTGACTATTACATTACAATGATACATTGCTGTTATGAGCATTAGTATAACATCGTGAATGATAAATTGATGAAATATAAATGAATAATACGTTTTGAATGACACATTGATAACATATAAATGACTATTACGTACTGAATGATACATTGATGACATATACATGAATATTACGTCCTGAATGATAGATTGTGTAGTGTACATTAATTTGTTTTTGAGTTGGCTTTTTCTCAAGATTATAGGACATGTCATATGAACTTGATCTTACAGGAAAATTGTATGTATGTATGTATGTATGTATGTATGTATGTATGTATGTATGTATGTATGTATGTATGTATGTATGTATGTATGTATGTATGTATGTATGTATGAAAACAGAATAAAATGTTTCATTGATGTTCACAGTTAAAGAATCGACCATTGGTGAAGCATTTACTTATTTATGTGATACACTTTTTGTTTCATCATCAATTCATATTTAGACATGTTCACACACCACATCCGATGGCTTGTTTCGAAATCATTTATTCAAAATATTTAAAAGCTATGTTGTTTATAAAATTTTATAATAAAACAAAACCTAATGATGTATGCATTTTCAAGTTTTTTTTTTGTTTTCTTTACACATGCGTGTAAAGTCATTGATTACCATGGTATGATGAAAGCAATTTTTGTATTATCGAATACATGTTATTTCGTCCGCTCAACCAAATGTGTTTGATTTGAGTCAAAATATATGTTAAAAATCTATCATAAGCAAATAATATACGGTGGTATGATAAATCTTATGAAACGAGCGAGATCAAGTTAATTATTTATTCCTTTTTCCTTTTTCTCGATTCCAAGAGGAATAAGATGGCAGTTACTTATTCCCGATTAAACCAAATTTAAATACATTTTGATACTTATTCCTTATTCACATATCGTAAACTATGTTTTCCTTATGAAACTACAACATCAATAAAATGTAGAAATCAACGTGCAAAAGAACTTTGTAAAATCCATTCAAGCTGAATTGCATGTAGTAAGATACCCAGAAATAGAAAAATCACATGTATATGTCATATCATCGGACAACAGCTATCCATCGGTTCAATCTGTAGGCCTCTTTGTATTCAAAAATGTTCTTACACCCTATAGAAAACATGTGCGTTATGGAGAAAACTGTTTTTGTTAGCTTTTCGATAGCACGTTGATTTCTACATTTTATAAATGTTGTAGTTTCATAAGGAATACATAGTACAAAATGTACTACTACTCGCGCTTTTACTACAAGCTTAGCTAAATACTGACGCCATTATAACTGTACTGTTGTTATACATCATTATATATTGACACAATGCAGACGTCGTGTCAATATGACTGGTAAAGCGACATTGACTGATATATCTTTATCAACATTATAGTATTACTACGTTTTTGTAGTAATTACAATTATTAATTACGTTCATCATCGTTGTGTCTAACATTATTTCAGCTGTCTCTGAATGAAAGCGCCATTGCTTCCGATATAACTACTACGTTTAATGCAGATACCTAACATTCTTTTAACTGCTGCCAACAGCAACCACAACATTTTGTAAAACAAATATCTCTACCCATACTTAAAATAATACTTACAATTTCCATGATAATATGACTATTACAATTAACACTTTCAACCAGGGTAAACTCTTGAACCGAGATTGACATTTTCTGATTGTTATCGTGTCAGTTTACAGTCATATTATTAGTAACTTAATCCGTAGTTGACTGAAGTCGTTTAACTAAACGTGAGGTGAAACATAAGGCATACAAAGACCTTTCTTAGTTATTGTTTTCGTTCTCCATGCAAGGTCGTATCCGACCATTTAGATGGTATACAATATTTGTATGCATACAATTTATTCTGCGATTTATAATATATATGAATGAGTCAAAATACTTCTTCTCTAAAGTAAAATTATTTTTGTTTTGTTTTGGTTTAATAAAGAATTTTGTAAATTGTTTCAGGTTAATAGCCCACATTCTTATTTACTGAATGACGAACTATATTTGGTGCTCATTGTAGACAAACCCGTTCACTCTTGGATTCGATTGTTTTTTTATTTTTAAATCGATTTAAAATAGTCATACATATATTAAAATATCCTTCTATGAAAATAATGTTCCACGAAAACATACTTGAATATGATCCAGATACGGTGGAAACATTTGACGGAAGAACGATTAAAAACACAATTGTTGGCACGTATCTTGTAAATTATTAGGTAATTCATTTGTAAAATAAGGAAAATAATGAAATATTTTAATGGATAGGTTGATTATGTGTATAATTATACACATATGGTACAAAGTTATGAAAAAATATAAAAAACAACTTTTAACTTTATCTCTGAATATTCCTGATATATCAAATACGCATATGAGTAAATGGAGAGAGTTGAAACTTGACGGAACAATAACTTTACTGACTATATAATTGATGCACTCGACACATGGAACTCAAACCTATATAATGATGAGTACCAAATGTCGTATTCTATCTTTTTAAGAAACCTTTATCATCTAAATTATCAAGGAATCTGTGTGCAAGTCGAGAATTTTTCTTTGATGCAATTTACATGATTATTATCACATGAGTGATACATTGATGCTTTGTATATGAGTAGTATATCATGAATGATACATTGATGTTATGTGTATGAACAGTGCATCTTGACTCATACATTGATGATATGTAAATGAGTAGTACATAATGAATTATATATTGCTAATATGTGTATCAAAAGTACATCTTGAATGACACATTGATGAATTGATGATAAGTAAATGAGTAGTATATCATGAATGATATATTGCTGTTATGTGTATAAATCGTACAGATTGGTTGATACATTGATGATATGTAAATGAGTAGTATTTCATGAATGATACTGTGATGCTATTGTACAGTAATATTAGTAGTAGAATGATACAGTGCCGACAAGATAATAAAAATTACATCATGAATATTAACTTGATTTTATGTACATGACTATTACTTAAATAATAGCACAGTTATGATATGTCCATTATTATTATATCATGAATGACACCCTGATGATATTTACTTTATTTTACATCCCGAATGTTACATTAATGAGATTAAAATAACGATTGCATCATGAATGTTACAATAATAATAAAGAAAAAATTATTAGACCATGAATGTTACATTAATGATATTTAAAAAACTATTACATTATGAATGTTACATTTATGATACGGAAATAACTATTACATCATTAATGGTACATTAATGATTGGAAATAACTATTACATCATTAATGTTGCATTAACGATATGGAAATAACTATTACATCATGAATGTTACATTAATGATATGGAAAAAACTATTGCATCATGAATGATGCATTGATGATATGATATGAGTTTTACTTCATAAATGACATATAAAAGAGATTTGCATGACTAACCCTGAATGACACAATGATAACATTTACATGACTTGTACGTCTAAAATGATAAATTGATGACATATACATGAACATTACGTCCTGAATGACACATTCATGGTATTATACATGATTAATACGTGAAAATTACATTCCTGTGTAGTGTACCTTATATTTGTTTTTGCCATCGGATGTGGTATGTGAACATGTCTAAATATGAACTGATTGTCATACAAAAGGTGTATCACATAAGTAAATAAATGCTTTACCAATGGTCGATTCTTGAACTGTGACAATCAATGAAACATTTTATTCTATTTTCTTTCTCTTGCTTATATTTTTGTTTAGGTGTAGCTTCTTCTGAGATTTAACGTTTAAAATAACAACCATCGCCTCTCATAATACCACTTTGACCCAAGATAATATTGTCTGAATGTGCTATATAAGCCTGTGAAAGACATAAAAATTACGCAGTTTAGTGTGCACAGCTAGACGGCATACTCGAAAGGTAATGTTTGCTAATTTGTATCCAAATACGTCCCTTATTCTATAACTGTATAAGCTTCAGTGCTCGAAGTTAAAGGTGCAATATATTAGAAAGCAGGTGCTCTGTGTGAATTACACGCGATGCACATTTTGTTTGATCTTAAACAATTCTTGGTCATTTTCGTGCATCAAAAATGCAACGGCTGTAACCTTTCTCTTGGTAAATGTTCATTTCTACTATCACAATGACATTCACTGTATCAAACTAATATTTACAATTATAAGCTCTTTCTCTACGTTTCAGAAAATGTATATTGCTGCATATCTCGTCATTTTATTCCTGGCCCTGGCAAGGTATAACGCTAGAATCTTAGACAGCAACTGTCAGGAAAGGTACGTGTACTTATTTATTATAAGTTCGCATTAACCTACATGCCTTAGTTTACATGAAAACGTTTACACAGGAATTTATACATATGTTATCACCTGGACAGCTATGAATATTTAAGAAACACAGGATTCTAAAGTAACAGGTATACATCCTCAACGCCATTTTCGATCCATTGTATTTGTTTTTTTATTTTTAAAGAAAGTTCAAATGTAATGCTATGACTCGTTTAAGTTGTATGCGTACTCAATACTTCCAAGGAATACATGCCTTCATCGTTAATATCGATTATACACTTTATTTTCAAGCAAACTATTTCGCATATCGTTATTTTTTTTTCTTTTTAAATTTCCATTACGAAACAATATAGTTCTTAACAAATTGTAGATCAGCATAGACATCTGCTGCATTTAAAATAAGACAAGAGGTGATACATTTTTGATACATAATAAATCAAAATACAAATTTCCTCGTATTAAAATGTTTATGCTCTAACTAGAGTGGGAGATGTAAATGTAAGACTAAAATTTGACCGAAAATGAGAACAAGTTATATATCGTACAAACGGTTAATTTTCATTCCAATCTAAGATAAATGTGACCAGCAATGACACCAAAGCCAATACGAGCCTAATTACGTTACAATATCCACCATTGGGTATTAGCAACAACATGTTCCGAATACATTTATACTAGAAGAAAGAGTTACAAAGATCAATAATGTAGTCTTAGGCTCAATGTCTTCTTCGTACTCTCTCTTTCTCTTTCTCGCCCCCCCCCCTCTTTCTCTCTGTCTCACTCTTTCTGTCTGTATATATATATATATATATATATATATATATATATATATATATATATATATATATATATATATAAATATATATATATATATATATATATATATATATATATATATATATATATATATAGATATATATATATAGATATATATATATAGAGATAGATAGATAGATAGATAGATAGATAGATAGATAGATAGATAGATATATAGATAGACATATAGATACATATATAGATAGATAGGTAGGTAGATAGATAGATAGATATATAGATAGATAGATAGATAGATAGATAGATAGATAGATAGATAGATAGATAGATATATAGATAGATAGATAGATAGATAGAAAGATAGATATATAGACAGATAGACAGACATGCATAGATACATACATACATACTTACATACATACATACATACATACATACATACATACATACCTACCTACCTACCTACCTACCTACCTACCTACCTACCTACCTACATACATACATACATACATACATACATACATACATACATACATACATACATACATACATAAATACATACATACATACATTGATTTTATTGATTACTCCCATAACAATATATGTTGTCTTTCATTTAAGCAACTGTACAGCTGGCTGTATCGATGCTAATAATGATGTGTGTAACAGTAAGGATTCTTCAGTATGTCACTGCAAGTCAGGTAGAAGACACGTTTTTACTATCAGCAATATCTTCATTGCTCGCAGTCTCAACAGTATCAGCACTATAACCATCACCATAGTTTATAAACTCCCATTCATTACCATTAGTGTAGCATTTATTATGTACGTAAGACAAAATTTCATTTTAAATGACAAAGTTTAAAATTAAAAAGGTTCATGTCATTTACTTAATTGTATACTTTTGAGGTGATAGATGTCGATTTCATCAGTTATACAGGTTTAAGAACTATTTCGCTAAAGTTGCAACATTTGACATTTATTAATAAGTGAACGTGTACAATGATGAATATTCAGATGGTTATAGTTATAAACATTTTGATGTTTTTATATATGTTTAAAATAGAACCATATTTAAAACTGAACACAAATTAAACTTACTTTATTTCTTGTTCTTTTTTTTTGTAAATCCATTTAAGAAAACCTACCATCTACAAACTAGTTGCCAAAAATATATTTTTCATCATTCTTTGGTATGTGTTTTCTAATCTGGATCATTTTAAACCGATGTCTAAATATGTTAAACGTTTCTCACATAAGGGTAGTTTTGTTAATAAATGACTCTTGTAAATTGATTTTGAAAACAAAAGAGACATACATTGGATGTTTTGATTGCCGATCATGCTATATGCAAACTGACCATCCCATTTACATTTGTATTTTAATTTTTCCTTTTATAAAACTATTGATTAGGAACTAACGATATACAGGATATTCTCTCGAAAATAGTGTTTATAAATGTTTCCGCTGTATGAAGATTTCATTTTATCTGGATCATAATCAACTGATGTCTCCATGGATAATTCATTCTCGAAGGAGGCTATTTAAATGAATGAATGACTATTTAAAATTGACTTAAAAAAACCCAAAATAAACCTAGAGTGAATGGGTTGGGCTGCATTACATACGATTGTTCGTTATTGTGCAGTAAGGATGTGGGCTATTAATAAGGCACAATTTGACTTAAGTTATTTCAAAGAGTCGATTGACAAGGGAATCGTTAGTAGAACTACTACGTCATTTACAGTAAAACATTTTGGTTTGGATGTTTTGATTGCCGATGATGGTTTGTTATTTTAGTGAAATTGGGCTATTAACCAGACAATATTTTACATAAGTTCTTTCAAAATATTGATTGATTCGGGGATCGTCTTTATAAACCAGTAAAAGTTAACAGTAAACAATCATTTCATCTATTGAACAATATATGTTTCCATAGTAAATATTCAAACTGTGGTTCCTCTTTGCAATATCTAAAGGATTACGTAACTTGGTGAAGAGGCGACACATATTTAAAGATACGGAATATTAAAGCAAGATATAACGAATCGGTTCATAGTACCGATTAATGGCATTGACCCATGACATTGAGTGATACAGTTTAGATTAAGTTATATTGAGAAAAAACACTATTCAGGCTTAATAATGGAATCTGTGTTTGGATCAAGGAATAACAAAAAGGTCTTATTACCATTATTTCTAATCTAACCACGTTCGTTAAATTCGGGTAACGTTACTAACAATAACAATCATAAACGTACTCCTTAACACTTGCTAGACAATGTAAAATAAGGTTCAAGAATTGCTCGTGGTTTCAAAGGTAATTATAATAAACACAACAGCTTTGAATATATAATTATTTTTGTAAGTATGGCTAGAAAAGGTAGTGTTTTGAAAACGTTGTGATTGTTGCTAGCAACATGTGTAGTAGAAAGAATGGTATGTATTTGCATTTAATGGTAGGTATTTGCATTTAATGTAGTATTAGTATTGAAAGTAAGTCTTGCTTCATGCAGATACAGTAACAGCAATGTTAGATAGGGCAATGATATTCGCACCAGTGGTGGTCGTGAGAAAGGTGCTGCCAAAAACATAGTTACCAATAATATTAGCATTAAACGTGATGGTGGTAGTACCAGTTGTAACAACAACAAGACTAAAGGTACCATTAGTAGTAATATAACTAGTTGTAGAACTAACCCTGGTAAGGGTAACAGAAAAAGGGAAAGTAACAAGACTGATGGTGTCATAATAAAATCAGTAACAACAGCGGTGTTGGCGGCTCTTCTATATCAAGTGAAAGAGTATAAAACAAGCACTGGCAATATAAACAAGATAGGAGTAGTAATAGTAGTGACAGGATTACAATAACAATAATGTTTGGAGGTAGTAACACATTGTACCACTTGTTGAAGTAATGCGTAATACACACAGTATATGTCATGATATTATCAATATCAGCAATATCTATAATGCCAATATATATATATACCAGTCAATAAAGGCGATATTGGTTACTAACAAAGTGTCATTTATTCTCTTTGAATTCACATTCTGGCACACTATTGCATCGCATACAGCATAAAAATTTAACAGACACCAATACATACAAAAACAAATTCAAATTGTTGAAATGTCAAAGACAAATTTAGTATCAATAATCTTCCTTTGTAGTAAGTAAGCGGCACAATTTCCCTACTCAAATAAATTAAAACCCCGTATCTTGCGCCGAAGGTACATATATCATTCAAACATTTTATACATCTTCCTCGAGATGTGGCATGCTGTGGTCTTGTGGGTATAACTCGGAATTCACCAGCATGCGAATACACAATATCAAATTTAAGAAACTTGAAATACGTTTAGACTAGAATGATTTAGGTTCATTCAACGTAATAAAATATTAAATGAACCGAATAAATTATATACCTTTTGTTATTTCTGTTTGTTTAATCAACATAGAAATAAGAAATGTATAACAACGATTCAATGTATTGGGTAATGATGATGTCAGGTGCGTTAAAGACCATGCTCATTAGTGCTTATTTAGATAGAGACATAACTATGCATACATATATCAGTGTGTGTGTGTGATTGTGTTATCGTAATGCTAAACTCTTTCACATCAGAAAAAAACATGCTTTATGAAAAGAACATTTTATTGAATCAATCACGGAATTGTTTTCAGCTAGGATTGTGCTGTATACCTTTGATATTGTAGTCAACAAAATGTATAGCATTGTTTCAATTACCTGCCAAGAGCTTATATTACTTGGTAGCATTACGAAAGAAACCAGGAAAGGCCAAGCATCGCCATTTATTACTGTTTCTTGAATAATGTTTTACGTATCAATCTGCTTATCAGTTGCTTATCAGTGATACAGATACTTTTGTTTCAATCCTGGGAATCTAGTACAGCTATATATGTACAATGTACTCGGTCAGATATCTCGTAATATTACGTTTTGTTTGTACATAGCAATCTTATATTCGACCATGCTGAAGCTCCGATAACTGTATTTTCCATAAAAAATTATGCCTAATTGTTTATAAATTTACCGATTCTGCAGCCAGTAAATGACTTATTTCTAGTGAGAGCTTGCATTCAGTTTACTTGTTCTACGTATTTTTGGCATTAAATATACTATTTTCCAGATAATGGCCTTGGGGTGATTGTAACGGGTTACGATAGCAAAAACGATGAAATCGGATATGTTTCCTCATTCCCCATTGCTCAAGACGGGACCCCAAGCCAGTATCCATTATCACATCAGTTTTCCACTGACGTTAGCTATTACAGTGTGGACGTGGACAACATACTACAGCAGGCATATTTCTACGATTACGACACAAGAACCATACAAAAGAACCCCAACTATTATTATGGTCCCTCTCCAAAGAATATATGGACAACTCTACATCAAGGCGTTTCAGCGGAGTTTCTGAAAGTAGCAGTGGATTGGATCAGTAATAATATATACTGGTCAGACCCAACATTCAAGTGGATTATGGTTATGTCACTTGAAGCGAATGACACATCTCTATTTCGTGTTCTAATTCATGAAAATCTCGAGGGACCTCATGCCTTGGCTCTGGACCCGTTGGAATCGTAAGCACAATTTATGTAAATATACTAACTTAATGTTTAGGTAGCATCCATCATGCACGTATTGACGTCCATTAAATATGCCTCTGTAACTAACAATTATATTATTCAAACATAAATTCCACTGGAAATATATTCCTACAAAAACGCAAGCACATACATACATATAAGTGTGTGTGTGTGTGTGTGTACTTGTGTATGTGTATGTTTTTCGAGAGAACGTCATATATTAGAACTCGATGTAAAATCGAGGATGACATCTGACAAGACTACATATACAAGACATTCTATTTTCCAGCACTCTGCTGATCTTCTCTATAGAAAAAAGTTCAGATATTTAAATACATGGCTTGGTTTTATATCCAGTGTAAAATAAGCAGCGAACTAACGTGCAATCTACATTCTGACATTACGTATCTGTTCAATTATGCAAGTTGTCACACCAATTCAACAAAAAGGAACGTACTGTAAGGAATGATAATGAATGTTCAAATTCAAATTTGAATTTAGTTTTTAAACGCTAAATATATATATATATATATATATATATATATATATATATATATATATATATATATATATATATATATATATATATATATATATATATATATATATATATATATATCCAATGTAAACTTATCAAAACTGTTCTTAGTTATCATTTTATGTCCGGCACTGAATCGAGTCAATATTCCTTAAGTAGTAGAATAATAAAATGCTATTTTCGCTACTTCGCATTTCTCAGTTAAAGAACCTACCGACATATGGGACATAACGTCTGCTGATAATAATCCAAGAATATTTTAAAATTACTCCATACATGGCAGCTAAATGTTAAATATAGTTTTATAACTAAATTTGTATTATCATAACTATACCCCACTATCGTTAACAAACAATTTATCCCAAGCCAATCTAAGTTATCGAATATTACATAACATATAATCACTCCTACTTACAGTGATGAATTAAATGTTACAATATAGATTATTATGCACGCCCGTTAACACAAAATCTATATGTATATCGTTACGCATAATTGATTTAAGTCATTTATTTTTAAATTTGTTTGTTTGTTAGGTTCAAATTTGGCATTTTAAGTTTATGAGTCTTTCCTGAAGGGAGAGGGGTGACCTGTACTTTACAAAATAAACACCAGGTGTTGACCTTATTTCTGTCCTGGCTTCAGAGTTGTAAACAAGCTTTTAAAATGATTGGTTGCTTCCAAGGACATTATGGAGCTTTGTATAAACATATTTATATTTTAGTTGGGTCATATTGTGTGTAAGTGAGTTTTTGAACGTACATTTCTTCCAAAAGATTCTAGAAGATCACGTGACCCCTTCTTGTTTACTTAAAAACAGGTAGATAACTAATGTTTTGGAGCGAATTCTTCAGTAGTAGAACCTGGGTTTTTAGAATATTAAGTTTTGAGTTATTTTAAATTACATTGTACTGGAAATTATGTCATTTCGTTTTGAATGGAGAGAAATTTTTTTGTTATTTATCTGGAAAAGAATTTTGCTCATAGAATTTTATTACCAAGAACTGACTTCATTAAGTGACATCGTCTTCCATATGGATACTTCGCTGGGATTTGAAATTGGAATTATTTGGACATTTTATTACCAGAACATTTGAAATTTCTCTAGTGGATAATATTTTGATTTATTTTTTGGATAAATTTTGGAATTGATTCTTAAAAACGTAAGTAAATTTTTCGTTTCTGGAAAATATTTGTGCTCAATATTTATTTTATTGTTTATTAACTTTTTACAAGCTTGTTATTTTCACCCTTTCTATGTTACTGTTTATTCGAGCCAAAGCACGTAACACTATTACAGTAAGAACAAAACTTGATTATCTAAACGGCGTTTATCCTTTCTACAACAGCCTGTTATTCTGGAGTGATATTGGAAAGTTTCCAAAGATCGAAGTGTCCAGTTTATCAGGTCGGAACAGGAGGGCCCTATTATTTTCCAACCTATTGTATCCATGCAGTTTGACTGCTGATTACGCAGAACGACGTCTCTACTTCGTTGACTACTTTCGTGAAACCGTGGAAACTGTCACCTACGATGGCAATGATAGGAAAATATTGCTAGAGAAAACATTAAGCAAATTGTTTGATTTAACAGTTTATAAGGTAATCAATATCGATAGTTTCTGAGAACATATTTTATGATATCACACATAATTTAATATCAGAAAGGTTATCATCGGATATTTCGTGTTCTGCATTAGTGGCAGCTGAATAACAAAATTCTTCTGAGGAGAGAAACAAGATCATTTTAAAGAACCTTACAAAATTACCCTTGATCAAAGTGATATAGATTTCCGTACAAACATATGGCTAAGGACAATGCTGCTTCTTAACGTGGAATATTACTCATCATCTTAAATTCCCTTTATCGCTATATTCCATGAGTTTAAATAGAAACAAAACAAGCGAAATCCCTCCAAATACATTCTAGATAACAGTGTGATCAGTTATGTAAACACTACGAATATGAAAGCATGGATTACAGCATATAAACCCGGTGAAAATCGTAAATGTTGATGTTATGAAACATGTAGAACAATGTAATATACGATTTCAATCATTTCGCCAATCTTAAGTGCGTCCTATGCAATAAAATATTAATTCGGATAGAAAAAATGAACGTATTTCTAGCTTTACGAAGTATATAACGCTGTGTATCTTGGAGAGTTTGAAGTTATATTAAAGACGACATTGTATTATCCATTCCCTCCCGAAAAAAAGAATACCAACCAACGAATATTTCAAAGAGTGCATATGTTTTCTTTCCAGAATTATTTGTATGTTGTTGATACGACTAGTAAACAGCTTTCTTTCATCAATAAAACAAATGGGAATGAATTAATCTATACCATGAAAGAACAGTTTACTTGCCTTGGAGTAGCGGTATTCCATCATGACATTCAGCCCTCAAGTTTCACAGGTTAGCATGTTTGTACTGTTACGACGATAGAACGTAAGATATTTCACAAGGTCGTGCAACTAAAACAATTTAAGTTAGAATCTCTGAGCTGATTATTTAAGGGAAACGTAGAATATTGTCAATTGTATAAATATATTCTCACAAATAACATAATATGCAATGTTCTGTATGTATTTCGATTGTCGTGATAGTACCTATGCATCACGACAATTAATGGATAGTTGTCTTCGAGTGTGCTGTCAAAGGATTCAAACTGTCACGGCGAACTTTGTAATTCAAATGAATAGACCGAACCGGATCATTCCACTCAAGTTAAATATTAACACATCCATATACTTTAACATCATGTAAAAACTCAATCATTAACAAGGAATAATTTGTTATTTAACCCATATATACAGACGCACACATACTTGGTTTACGTCGGAACAGAATGCTTCTGAAAAACAATTGAAACATATTTAAATATATTTATCCCAGTTTTAAAGAAAGCAAACTTTACCTTGAACTATGTCTTATATACGTGCAATTATGTGGAAATCTCGTTTTGACAAAAGGATGAAGTTTACCTGATGTTATTAATATTTTTGTTTGACTAGGGTATATTACACATATTTTCTGACAGGATTTATTTATACTCTTTTACGCGCGTGACCTACTTTATTTTTTAACCTACCCCTTGTTTCAGTTTTCTCTCTCTCCCTTTCTCTCTCTCTCTCTTTTATCTCTCTCTCTCTCTCTTTCTCTCTCTCTCTCTTTCTCTCTCTCTCTCTCTCGCTCTCTCTCTCTCTCTCTCTCTCTCTCTCTCTCTCTCTCTCTCTCTCTCTCTCTCTCTCTCTCTTTGTTTGTATTAAGATATATAACCTTGCATCGTGTATTTATCTACCTATAGACCACTGTTTGAACTACGGTTGTGAACAAATCTGTCTGACGGAGGAGAATGGCGCCGTATGCACTTGTAAAGATGGATACAACCTCAACCAAGATATGAAAACATGTTCATGTAAATATACTAAATAGAGCCGACTAAATATATCATATGAACTATTACCTGTCCTTGCATACTATTGAAAACTCGAATGTGTAATGGATTTGTATTGTTGAATGCACTTTGATTTCAGTTGTTTCATTTTTGGAGGTAAAATATAGTTAAAACTTGTATAGGCGTCGTTTTTATTGATAATGTTTAACATACATTATATATCTATAAATATATATATATATAGTCATAAAATCCGCTTAAATCTAACTAAAAGTCATATTTACTCTTTCATCATGTGCTCCAATCAGAAACTAAATGTAAATTGAACATAGATTTGAATTTACATCATATATTTTTGCTATAACAGTATGTATCAATTGTCAACAATAACACCCATATGAACGTACAAGTGATATTTGATACTTTAAAAAAAATCTTTCTACATATGGCGATTTTTGGCTTGCTTTATGCGGAAAGTGGGTTTCTTACAAGGAAATTGTATAATACGAAACGTCACTATTGTGATAATTTGGAAAACAGTTTGTTTTAATATGCTTAGAAAAAGGAAGGTAAATTCATCTGTTTAACATACCATTATATTCATCTATTAACTCTAGCCTTTTTTTCTTTTCAGTGAAAAACAAATACTTTCATCGCGCACTTGTGTACAGTAATGAAAGTAGTATATGTGTCGTGGATATTCGAATTCTCTCAGACTTTGTGTTTGATCCAGTATGTGTACTAGAAACTTCTGGCACTCAATACATGGCTCTGGATACAGATCAGAGAATTATATTTATCGCCAATAACTCCGCTATTTACTGGACAAGTGTTGATAATCCCAAATTTCATAGACTTACAGGACCAGCTGGACAATTAAGTGGTAAATACATATACTAAATGTAATTATTGCATTTAAAATGTTATTGTAAAATGTAATTTATTCAGCGAACGGGATATTTTACCTGTTGTGGCGCTGTGTGCATCAAAGCATCCACGAATTCGTCTCACTTTAGCAATCAAGTTGTAAACATTGATCAGACTGTGAAAGATTATCGGTATTAGTCAGCACAATATTAGATGTCATTATCACTCAAACGTTTTTTTTATATACAAAAGCTGATGAGATTGATGAAACTCCATATCTGTTCTGACATTATCCGAAAACGTTACTGCCATATGTTTGCTTTATCTAAATATAACTCGATGTTTTCGACTTTATAGTTTTATTCCAAAGTATGTATATACTGCTGATAGATTTACAAGTGTTATTATTCTGTTTAAAGTTTGTTCCATGTTTTATATTTTCTTTTTCATTTTAGCGGATTTCATTATTACAAAAATAGCGTATTATTCATAGTTGGCAATGTTAGTTGTTCCAGTTATTTTGGTACTACTACGTGCAAGCTGTATATCTGTTTAACTGATGTCAGAAGGGATTTTCTACACCAAATAAGTATTTTCGATCATTCAATAAATTATATAAATGGGTTGAGCTTAATTGATATGTGTTAGTGGATTTAATTTTCAGCAACATAACTATTTTTGCGTTGTATTTTCTAATAGTTTATGGCAAACCATCTACATGTCTTATGTGATAATCTGTGTCTTGCGGTAGTGTTGTAACCAGATTATGCAGATTGTAATGGATGTTATTGTTTTTAAATTGTGTTTGTGCTCGGAGTTGTCAGTAATCATAAATTTCCGCCAACTCACTTTATTATTTTTACCAGCCATTTATTGATACCGAAAAACGTTTTTGTTCGTGTTGAGGCAACATTGTACTGCTGCAAGTTGTAAAGCATCCACTTTGTTCGACATTAGAAGATAGACCGGATAATATCGATTGGTTTTGTCCCGACCGTTACTCCGATTGGTGCACTTAAACGGTTTTTGTTATCGTGACCTTGCCTTGGGTTTGGGAGCCTCACAATTAACATCTGAACAACGCTAATGTTTGTCGTTTCTCGACTAGTTCCTTTCTCTTTCTCTCAGTTTCAATACTTTTATTACGTGTGTGACATTAAGGGCCCTTGCAGCAATAATGCGATTAGTATGGAAAGTAACACAATATACATAGACTGTTTGGACCCATCACTCCCGTTTACAATACAGCCTTACACTTTATCTGTAAATTAAATAATTTCATCATGGCGGTCAGAACGTATTATATATGCAAGGATAGATCTAACTCGAATACCATTACAAACCAGAGTTGAAAAATGTTGACTCTGTCTATCTTCGAAGACTAGCAATACTTCCTTTGCACATTGTAAATCTTTATATCATCTCAAAACAGGATCGCATTTTAACCGATCACTACGGAAACTAGCTTACCATACAAATGGATCACAACGATAAAAACGAGCAAGGCTAGCACACATTTAGGATACGATATTTCGAACAATTCATGTTGTGAAGAGAAGGCTGGCCACTTGTAAAGGCGTAATATTTTTTCTCCATTTATTCGAGCGTTGAAATTGATTTTAGAAGTATTTATATGGCGTTAATACACGTAATGGTACAAGGGCGTTTGCATGGTAATAATCTACGTATTGTTTGTTGCCGCATTAACACATTATATACATATTTTGACATAAGCAGCCGATATGCCGTTTTCTCTGAGTCCACCGTTTAATTAATTTCAACCAGGTTCTTAGCACCAACAATTATCAATTTGAAAATAACATCCTGAATAAGGGTTTTAAGCGTTTGCAGTTTACACGTCTCAACAACACCAATAACCAGCTATGACGGGGTAGACATCAGTAGTGCCATAGGTTGATATATAGAGCGTTCGAACGTTCTGTTGGAAAATATGCCTACCCGTGTCAACGTTGTTCTGTCGGTACATATACAAGCAAAGAATGTGATATGTACTTATAATATATAGCGTTGCTGATGCATGGATGAATCGAATTACATCGGAAGGTTTTGGATGACCATTTCTGTGCAAACAACAAGGTCATTTATAAGTATTCAAATATGCTAATAAGTTCATGGCTATTATTTCAGTTTGTATTTTTTGAAATTTCTAGAGCACGTCCTTTACTCTGTTAGCAACACACACACACACACAGACAAAGCGACAGACATACAGATATACAGACAGACAGATGTATCTATACATACATACATACGTTAGGTATAGCACAATATTGAATACAAATTCAAAATATTAACGATGTCATTAAGGGTAATTTAGTCACAGACATATCCATATCGTGTTATTTAACATATTCATAATATGTTATTTTAGTACAGTTTACTGTTTATTTATAACGGTGAAATTGTGCCATGTATAGTGCATGACACTGTTAATTGATAGAGCCCTACAATCAGTGTCTTATGACTAAGGTAAGAAAAATATATTAAATCAGGCAATTAGTTACGTTTCGTAAATTGGATTACTTTATGTATCGCAAGCCAAGAAAAAATGTTTAAACAGTACTATTTTAAAAACATTTTTTACAAAAACTGGCGGATTTTTTCTTTAGAAATAATGTTGTCGCTATGAATAGGGCGCAACCTCAATATGTTTACTATCCATGCTCATGACTACAGTTACACAAAATCACTGATGTGTGATAAACGTAAATGTTTTATTCATCATATACGGACAAAAAATGTTATTATATACTGGTACAAATAAATTAAAATTAAACTCGACGAGGAAGACATGAACACATCGTAGGTGGAAATAATCCCAGTCAATTATCTGCCAAATAGGACAATTCGACTATGCAAGCGACTGTCACTTGTATAGTTGAAAACCCGTGTGTAGTGTATGTATGATTTTGATTCATATAGTAGCTTTAACGATTTTCAGTCATATTGCTGCACTGCTTCCTATGTAACAGATTGTAGTGCTTTCTAGTACTGGGGAATCATGTCGCAGACATATATCATTATGTCCCATACAGTCAAATTATGTTCACACCAGACCAATCAATCCAAACGTTAACGTCTTAATTCTGCAACCCATGTGGGACCGCTATCAGCATAATTTTCATAATGCTTTGGTATGACTACGCTGGGGTGTCAAAGCCACTACATCCTGTATCTACGGAATACACGCTCTAAACAGCAGTCCATCGTTTTGTCCGAAAACGATAATAATAATAATAATAATAATAATAATAATAATAATAACAATTATAATTATAATAACAAAACGATAATAACAAGTTTATGTTGCTTTCCAATTCGGTTTTTTTAAGGCATGGCATGGGATGGTTACGGAAGAAACTTGTACTGGACTGAGGTGGACACAGGCAACATTTTGAGAATGTCTATCGAGTCTCAAGATCCAGAAGTGTTCCTAGATTGTCTTAAAAATCCACGTGATATCTTAATACTTCCCCATGAGCGGTATGACAGATACACATACACACGCATATATATATATATATATATATATATATATTCTCGTCTTATTTTTGCTTATTATATCCTTACAATGCAAACGCCTGTAAAGGTTTATAAGAGAAGATTTTGATGTGGCGCATATGGCACAAATTGTGGATAACCGTTGACAATTGTCTGCAATTGAATGATTAACTGACATTAAGAAAAAATAAAGTCATATAAGCATTTAGTTACCTGTAAAGGTTTTGGAACATTTTGAACCTAACTCTTCCTAATATTTTAGTGTATAGTTACATAACAACATAAAACAGCATCCTTACTTGGAATAACATGATATTCTATTTATTTACCTTTACAGCCTGGTGTATTGGATATCTGAAAGGAATGGGAGTACAATAGAGTCTTCCGGAATAGATGGAACTAATCATCGTGTGGTACACACCAACGAAAACGTTGATTTTAAATCACTCAGCTATGACCATCATACGAAGAGGTCAGTAATGAAGACAACATTGTCAATCATATATCTTAGTCTTTTTATTAGATGCATAATGTACTTCGGCAGTTTTATCACATTATATCCGGCATTAGAACCACATAATAAAGAGTTAAATGTGCTTCTGTTAAGAGAATCTAATATATATATATATATATATATATATATATATATATATATATATATATATATATATGTATATATATATATATATATATATATATATATATATATATATATATATATATATATATATATATATATATATATATTCTTCTGTTAAGAGAATCTAATATATATATATATATATATATATATATATATATATATATATATATATATATATATATACATATATATATGCGACCTTTAACAAGATTTGATAATTTCGATCCGCATGTTATTACTGTTTCAATGATTTTCCTTCTATAGTTACCCGGCTGATCATGTTCATTGCCTTTTTCTGTAATTAACAAATATTACAACAGGCATATGCTCTTTATTCGGAGTTTTATTCAATGTTTAACGGTCTGTCTTGTTTGCAAGACACTCGGATCAATTTTGCCTGGTTCAACTTAACATTCCATAATGAACGTCGACACTACTTTCTTTATTTCCATGCTCTCCTAGAACTTTCAATTTTATGACAGGATAATATACGATAATATATCGTAATAAAACGTCAATTTAATTCCCCCTATGAACGTTAATAAACTAAGCATATTTTAAGTTATAATAGGAAGTAATAAGAAGTGCATCTTTCGTGCGGTTTCTTAAAATCAGATCTGTAAGGTCATAAAATGCACCTATCAACATTTTAAAGTAATTACCAGCTACTGTCATAGGCATTGATTATTTTCACGTTGATCCAAGGAAACACAAAATGAAATACATATTTATTAATGTATGCTTGGTGACTATAAACGTATTAAACGGGAGATCATGACGTTTCTTCAGATAATGTTGCAGATGCTTCTTAATCATTGCTTTCTTTTACGCATACTGAATGTTCCTGTCTTTCTCGACTTCACTAAAGCCTTGTCTGAGCTAGGAGCCATGTGGAGCGGTTGTAGCACAACTTTCCCAGTCGTTGACGTTGATGGGAGCCGTCTTCATATTTTATTGCATCCATCTTCGTAACGCAGTCATGGCTGTCCAATTTGTCGTGCACCTTAGATCTGCGTATAAGAGGCCCTTGGTAAGGTGAGATGGGACCATTTCCTTGACGTGGCTGAGCCAAGCGAAGACGCATCGGCGGGTGGTTTGCTATCCATTGTTTTGGACAGTCACGAGGGTTTCTAGTGTACAAGGTCTATATGTAGCGCTGTATACCGGGAGGGTTTTAATCTTCTTTAAAGTCACTAGCTCCGTCATCTAAAGTTGGCGTCATACCATTTGGCATTTTTGCGCCCATTCGTTCTGTAGGCAGGGAGTGCCTAAATCTACACAGCGCACGCAGGTGTAGTCACTTGGAGACGATGTTGTCATTATGTGTCGCTTTGGTGAGATATTTATGCAGTTTGTTTAATCTATGTTACATGCACAAGAGGTGTTGATGCGTGAGAATGATGCAGCTTCCTTGGTTTCATTAGGCATTGTTGTAGCTGTTTGTGAAGAGGTCATTGTCTTTTTCCGCACGCAAAGTTATGACGAGGTCTAGCTTCTGCCATTGGCTTATACATGGGTGTCTCTGGTGTATCTTCTTGCATGTGAAGGAGTGGTTTAGATAAAGGAGGATTATTATCGTAGATGTGTCTCCTTCCGTGAGAACCGAAACATGTATTCTATGCAGTGTGGTCTGCTTCCATTATTGCATTGAAGTCACCTAGTACTTGGATGCCTGCAATATTTTTTAATACAGTATAATGCCTGATAGATTACCTCATAGACCTTGTCTTTCTCGTAATTGGTGGAGCATGGTGATAGGTTGTACAAACTGGGGATGTTGGCTGTTACCGAATATGTTGTCATGTGGTGCAGCAGTATTATTTCATTACTTGATGACACAAGCTCAATGAAGGTTACAAGCATGTTCGTTATGGCAAAGAAAACACAGTTCTGCCTGGGACCATCCGAAGACTTATCGTGCCAACATAAGGCTTAGGTTGCTTCCATGATGGTGCTGTAACCGATCAGTCGGGTCTATATAACTATCAATGACGTCAATCTCCAATAAGTCCTCGATATACTGCATGGCAACATTGAATTTAAGAAACGTGGTTCTGATTTTTTAATTTGCGATTCTAAGAGGTGGAGTATTCTTGTTTTATTTGAAACTTGACTGTTTACGGAAATTTTTTAGCAATTCGTTGAGTTCGTTTTAAAAGCTACTTGCTCCTAGTTGAAAAAGCAGCCAAAGCGTGCAACACTTTGTCAACTTGGAAATTCCCAGTTTAAGGAGAGCGGTAGATGTCCATTAATATGTAGTGATCTTTCTGATCATCCACATCAACACCCATCTCTACTCCAGTGAATGTTCGACTTCGAATCTGTACACTGCTAGGTCTTGTGTTGTGCCGACACATTATTACAGCCCTTTAGCGTCCTCCTCAGTGGAAATACGATGCCTTTGTGGAATCGTATTGAAAATCACCTCATGATGGTGAGGCAGACCACCCTCCTCATCTCCACGCATATGATGGACTCAAATAAAAGACACATGCCAATATAGCTTGGCACGAGCAGCATCACTGGAATAAATCTTAAGTCACTGTTATACATCCTCTGCGGATTTTCTGTCGGATTTTACTCTCTTACCCGTTGATTGGATATAGCCTCACAGGAGCTGAGGTTTGGGATAGAAATCACATCATGTGTTACATATAAGCAAATAAATTACATGTTAGGTAATATGTATTCATACATTATTATTTTAGATTATATTATTGTGATAGTCAAAACGATTGGCATAAATGAGACATTCTAGACTATAGACACACGAGTATATTCAATATAACCATTTCATCACAGTACTACTAGAATTCCTTGTAAATATGCATTTAAACTTGAGACTAAATATTCATAAAGCGGAAAACATTGATACGTTCAAAATAGAGTAAAACTGAATTTGTAATAAAATGTAAGAGAACCAGTTAATGATATGTGTATGTATTTGATAAAAAAAGACAATATGTCCAACGTAGTTTTTTATAGTTTTGTTTCAGATAAATACCTATGAAATGGGATATTGAGCATTATTTGAGATAGTTGTATTACAGTACAAATAGTCAGATAATTCTAAGATAATCTTTTAATTGTGGGGGCAAAGTAAATGCGGGAAGTCAAAATGTTAAACGCTGAAACCAAGTAATCGTTAGCTTAATAATCTTCCGAAACAGTATACAGTCAGGCCTAAACATGATTTCAAACAAAAGGATACATGTTGGTCACATCTAATGCAAAAGCAACGATTTATATATGTAGACTCGGATTCGAAAATAAGTCCAAAACTGATGTAATTAATTCTAAATAGGATTATGGCAACAAATTGTTTAGTGTAACTATTTACTTTAGACCTAGTGGCTAAAAGGGATGTGTTTTGTTTCTAGGTCAGAAAGCAAACAACATTTCACATATTTCCAGTATATTGCATTGATACAAGAACACTTGCACAATACACACACTTTGAAATACACACTTTTAAATTGTTAATAATATAGTCTTAAACAAAAGTGATGATCGGTTTTCAGTAATGAAGGATGCATCTCAAATAAAAACATTATGCTTTGGTAAAGATTCTGAAGATATATATTTGAACTTCTGAAAGCTATATGTATTGATAACATGATAAGTATTAATTATGTTGTGCTGTATTGCAAATGACGATTATAAAAGAAGGTAAAGATAAAATTCACTTGAGCAGACGAAATGGAATCATTGTACATCGTCGGAAAACAAAATAAAATTAGCATATAGAGTGTTCGCCTCGACATAACATTGCTATTTTAACCGTTAGTTGTATTATGATGATAGGAGTAGTTTAGAGTCGGATGCACTATTATAAAAATTTGGAATTTTGTCTATTTGGCATTACGTCTCTATTGAGCTTGCTACAACATGAACATACTAAATTCATAACCTCCACTAACTGATCATTTTAAACACTACTTCCTGCTTTTATTCTTATAAGAAACTTAGCACTATTACAAAAGGTTTATAATACAATATTTTTCATCATTGTACAGCATGATTTTTATTAGTATGATTATAACTAATAGTTTAACAAAACAATTTACCAAGATATAAAACGTCGAAAATTTGGATATTTAAAATTCAGACTCACATTCATCATTTCCTAGAATTGTACAATAGTTTGCTAAATGATACTTATATCTTTTAATAATGTGTTGCTGTATATATGGTTCATAAATACATGTTAACACACATACATACATACATACATACATACATACATACATACATACATACATACATACATACATACATACATACATACATACATACATACATACATACATATATAAAGAGAGACAGAGAAAGAGAAAGGGGGAAGAGAGATATGGAGCGACACAGAGAACGAAAGCTAGAGAGAAGGACAGAGATATATATATATATATATATATATATGGCAGTATATTATAGTAGTAGTAGTAGTAGTAGTAGTAGTAGTAATATAATTAGTAATGGTCACATTATAATTAAAATATAAGCTATCCATGTTTGTTTTGTCCTTCGTTCTACGTTTGATTCATATATAATTGAGCTTGAGCTATGGTCACTTAAAGCACCACGATAAAATATTGATATTTTTGTTTCTAGCAATGTGACAGAATTGCGATTTTAATTGCAGGATATATTTCCTTGCAACCTCCCCAGACGGAGAAAACAGTGTTTTGCACTGCGACATTGATGGCAATGACATGAAGAATTTTCTTATAATTAAGCAAGAAATTAAAAAGCTTGAAATATTCAAGGTAATAACTCAACTGTACGTAGCAGGTTTGTTGGCTGTAATTGTATATTTAATATTACAATGATAAGAATAAAGGTTATTGTTACTATTATTATTATTAGTAGTAGTATTAGTATGATTCATTTTATTATTATTACATCATAATTTGTACTTATTTCATACAAACTACACCGTTTATACAATGTATATGTCTAAATGAATACGTTAAAATTTAGCAGGAATACAATTTGAGCTAATTCAATGATTTCAGTGTTACACAACACCGACATTCTCGTTTTATATATAATTCAGGTTGTTTTGTTTCCTTTACCATATTAATTTCTACACACCATGCACATTATGTTAGGTCATTTCTTAATGTTATTACTAATGTCTAAAACTTGTTTTTATTTCAGGGATACATGCTGTTGACCACCAAAACGTTTAAAAACACGTCGATAATGTCGTATTCCATAGACGATAAAACCCTTATAACAGATGGCGTTTTTACTGACTCGGCAGATATTTCAGATATTAAGTTTTTTGATGAAACTAATCGTCAAAATCAAACAGGTATTATTAAAGTAATTTATCTGTATATTTAATTACCTCTTTAAACACTTTACCGTTCAGTGCTTTAGCACACAGACATGTAAACACGCACACATATATTGTTTTACAAAGTGTGGTACACCGGTGGGACGTGAAACGATTTCAAGACAATTTTTGCGGAAGAAACAAAATGACACTGGGAAAACAGTTCGGCTGACATGTCGATAAGACTGGTGTTTAACATGGTACATTATTTTTTTTTCAGAGCCGTGCTTTAATTTGAATGGAGAATGTGAGCAAATTTGCATAGCCAACGGTAGGTCGAGGATATGCAAATGTACATTTGGTTTTAAGCTGGCAGAAGATGGGAAAACATGTGTATCAGGTAGGCGACATTAAAGGCGTGAACGTCAATTTGTTCTATTTTATGGATTTATATACATTGAAATACTTCTAGTTTGTGTGATCTTTATACAGCTGTTTGATACAAACGCAACAATTACTAGATATATTGTTAAACACCTTAATGAAAATGTAGTAAACATGCAATCGTCATTTCTAGAAATATATATGTCGTTTCCATTTTTGGGACACATTTCAGATTTTGATTTGCATCGTGTACACTTTCTCCCAAAATACGACTACATGATAAATACATAGCATGTGTTTCTAAGGACCGAAACACCTCCTTGTTTTAAACATACAAAGTTAGCGGTAGCTACAATTTAAAAAATAGTTCTACCACCTTTCCATAGCAATCAATCTGAATGTTTTCTAACATCCCAGATGGTATATGAAGCCTCTCGAGTTTATGTGTGGTCTAAAGCGCTCTCCATTAAGAATCACTACCATTTTATCTCTGTCTGACTGCGTTCGATTCTCAGATTCTGCCCATGTGGGTTTGTGAGAATGATTGTCAGTAGATTCTCATGGGAAGGTAGTTTTTTATGGGCTGGAGAGTTCTGGGTTAATCAGCAACCATTCACACTGGCCGGCTTGTATATATTGTTCTGAAAAAAGACGTTAAACACTACAACAGCAAACACCAGACACTATATATAATAGTATTTATACATGATGTATAGATGGATGTCTGAATCAGCCACAATGTATCATGGAAGGAGGTCATCAAATTAACAAAATACTGCCTAAATTAAACTCGCGTGTTTGAATAGTGAAATAAAGAGTGTGTAGAAAGAGGACTAATAGCTTTACACAATCGAGCTAACCATACGTTAAAGGTAACGAAAATAACATGTCATGTTTAATTTACTCAATACATAAAGCTAAGCAAATCATTGGACGAATGATTCAAGTTTGTTCTATTGCAACAAGACGTACGTTAGATCTAAAACAAATAAAGAGAACTGTTTTGGTTTAGATATTCATTTTCAATGACTTATTTATTATATTTTGTAAGACCCAATCAAGGACAAGTTCATGTTGGTCGGTGACGCCCTGCATGAATCCATCTATCAGATCAGTCTAACTGATCAAACTGTCCAGGGAATCAAAGCCAAAGGGGTTAACCCTAAATACGATCCCATTCATGAGCGTGTCATATGGAGAAACGATGACGAGGATACAATATACAGCATGTACCTTAACGGCACAGGGAAGAAACAGTTCCCAGTAGGTATGTATCTTGATCATTCTATCGGTACAAATATCAAAGTTTATACTCTATACCTCACACACTAAATTATGCAGTGAGCAAATACTATAGTCATTCTAATGTTGCACCTTCAACGACGTAGTCATGTTACACTTCATTTCCAAATGCCAAACAAAGGTATAATAATGTAGCAACATTGTATGTGAATTAACAGAAGGCATTGAAACATTAAATAATGATTTGCAAAAAAAGACATCACTTAAGGAGCTAAACACTACAATATGCATACACGTCCAAACTTGAATTCTCTCTACAGACAAACAGTGCAAGTGTTTACACATGTATTGTGTTTGCCACAGATGTTCCTTCATTTAATCTTCAATTTCTAATACTGATATTTTAGAAAATACGTGTACGAATCATATATGTCGTAATGAAAATTATCCTTGAAGAAATAAATGCGAAATAACGTTATAGTCACATTGCCATAATGTCATATTGAGTATGAAAAAAACGAATTAATCAATAAATATTGATTTAGTAAAAGTGAATATGACTTAAATGAAGTCATACATGTCATCACTTAATACATTATGCAAAATACGACATGAACAGATGTTCAACCGTAAAATGTCTTTATAGACAAACGATGCAATTAAGTACAAGTTTATTATGTTTGCTACAGATGTTCCTTCATATAATATTCATCCATATCACTAAATAGAAAATGTTAGAATATTTGCAAGAGCCATATCTCTTATCATGGACAATGTGCTCAAACATCGATACATAAATTTAATTTCAATTTAGTTCTAAGCCTCAACGTTCAATAAAGCATTTAGTTAGTGTTTGTGTAATTTTTCTCGAACCTAAAACAATACCAGTAATACGTTTTCAAAACATGATACTTTTTTAATGATAAAGTAAGTAATACATGTGATCTACCTATATTGCCGTATTAATTAACAAATACAAGTTATAAGGGGTTGTGGAATCTGAATTACGGTTTTATCAAAACACAAATGAATGATCGAAACGGTAAACGTCATGCGAAAACATTTAAAACATCATTGGGCACTTTCAGGTCATTTAATATAATATTTTTCAGCGCGCTCCGTATTTCTACTTGATGTGGATTCTGCAACTGGGAATATTTACTACGCATCAATTGCTAAAATGGGTAAAAAAAAGAGTGATATCCGTGTCCTATTGCAAAATGGATCGCATAAAGTCCTTATCAAGGGGCTGAAGAATATTGATGGGCTGGTCGTGTATCCTTCAGAGGGGTATGTAGACGATCTGTGATCCTTATTATGATACATGAATTGATGTTTTATTTCGTAAAGACTTGTACAACACAACTAGAGTACCTTAATTGTGTTTCTGAAGCCAAGGTCTGAAACAACGATTTGTTTTCTTCAAACATCTATGAGACCTTCGAGCTGAGAACAGTATACATTTTTATATCGGTACCATAACTGATATCTTAAAATGGTTACATAAATGCATGGGAGAGAAATCTTATTGCAATTATTAAGAAGTTGTAATGGTAATAAATTCAATAAAGGCTATACTCGAATATTAAACTATATTTTCTATGTCAGTCACAACTTGTATCGACGTGCATATTCCTAATTAAGAGTGTTTAATTTGCAGGTATATTTTCTACCTTCATTCCGGCTCCCTTTCACGGGCTACTATCGATGGCAAACAGATTGATATACTCTTTGACAACTTAGACACGACAAAAGGACTCACCATCGATTACCAAAGTAAATGATCATTCAATTTGTCCCGAATGTGATTAAGATAGAAACTATAACAATCGTGCACTCATGGTACCTGTTATATTATGCAATTATATAACCAATGTGGCTCTAATCATTGGTACTTTAGATGTCATAATTCTTCAAATCATTTCTCATGTTCTGTTTTAAAAGATAGGATGTCATATACAAATATGTTTGTATCGTTTTAAGTATTAAGACGAAATCAAAGTCAAAATGTCCCCAAATCCTTACAGTGGAATAAAGAATATGTATAGAAGGCTATTAAAACAGCTCTTTTAGAAACTGACACTTTATGGCTTCAAGCGTGGTTAATAACTATGTCTTAATTGTTGTAATAAAATAATTAATGCATAGCATAGACGATAGTCTCCGTCTCTGTTCGTCGGAATCTCTAACAAAATAATTTTTTGCGTACATTTCAATATCGTACTCCTGGTTTCAGATGGGCGCCTGTACTGGATCGAATACAGTGTCGATGGAGATGGTTTAGTTATAGAATCCTGCACAATGGATGGAACTAACCGTAGCACGATATTCGAGTTTAACTTCTCCGTTTTGAAATTAAATTTGCCAACCGATCTAGACGTCAGCGAAGATACTATGATCATTGCTTTTAACAAACAGTCGTAAGTATTGTAAACATATAAATCAAAGAGGTTTCCCAAATTTTAACTAAATATCATGTTTGCATTTGTTCCAACAGGTCGATATATGCATACGATTAGATGATGGATATCTCGTGCACAATACATGTCAATAAGTGGCATAGCAGTTCTTAGATGTGAAAAGTTACGAACTGTTAAATAATTATGAGAAGGTTTGTTACGTATTGTATGAAATATTATCTACGTATTCATTATAAAAGGTTGTGTTTTTGTATTCAATATCATCTATACAGAAAATAACAGCCATCAAAAGTAACTAGGCTTAATTCATCATATGCACATGTTATTTTTCACATCTTTCCTTCCTTCTAACGTACATGCCTATGAAAAGATGTAGGTCCATAATGTAATTATAATCACCAAAACAAGCAATATATCATAATATAAAAATGTATACTAGGTTGTATTTGGTTATCTTACTAAGTTAAAAATCACTTGAATTTCTCCATGTCTTTTCTCAATGTGATGTGTATTATGTTGTATAATGTTCATTTCGATCTTTTGTTTGTTTGATTAATGTTTCCGATAGCTTAATCCGTGTTCCATATGAATTCATAATTTTGGTGTTGTTAAATACATGTTTGTTAAGAATGATGCTAGACAAATGACTCCTTTCGTACCTGATATCTGAACATAAATGCAGATTGTTTGTTTTGTTGCGACATCCAGGCGTCTGATAAAGCTGAAGATATCCAGCCCTATTGAAATGACTGAAATTGATGTACAGGGAGCACTGGGGAACATCAGAGACGTCAGCATTTATTAATCCGCGGCCCACAAAAGTGAGTAAACAGACATTGAAAGATACATATGGGTTATCCATCTAGCTTTTCATGGCTTAAGCTTTATACGATTATACAAAGACAATATCCGAGAACATTGAAACATAATTGCACACACATTTTCGGAATGTTTTGTACCAGTGTTATCTGCTTTAATTGTTTTACGTGAGTGCATCCAACAGAGTACTATAGTCATTATTCTATCACAAAAGTGTTGTGTATCAATTACTCTTGTATAAATATAAATGATGCGTAATCATAGATCTCCTAATTTAAATAACTGTATTTTGAAATCACAAATCGTAGAATTCAAAACATTTATGTTATAAGCTAATTAATATGTATATATGAATACTTGGCTCATAATATTGTTCTTTACTTGCTTTTTTTCTGAACAACATGCATTCGATCAGTTCGCAACGAAGGTTATTCTACGATTAGCCTGCACAACGTAGATGTAATTCCCAAGAATATGCAAGACAAATGTAAACTTATGCAAAAGAGTATTTCATCAATAAAATGCATTACCGATCTGCAGTTTATAGTTTTAAATTTGAAATTAACTATATTTCTATCAGTATTTCTATTAACCTCTCTATGAGATATTTTAATACATGGGGATACATATTTCAAAGTCATATATACAAGTTAAATATTTATATTGATATCTTGGTAGGTACTATGTGTCTCATTAATACATTCATTAGTTTCGATCCATTTAATTTGAGTCATATGTTAATGTGTTAAGATGGACGTAATCTGCAGTAATATTGTTCGATGACTACAATTCGATAAGTACTTAATTTAATATCCAGGACACTTCCAAGAGCTTATTATATTGCCACTATTCTTGTCTTGTTTATAGGACTTCCAATGACTGCTTGATTGTAAAGACCAGCGAATGCTTGATCGGTTACAAAATTTGAGTGCACGGAGTCAGTCACATAGAGTCATTGGATCGAAAGTTATTGTCATTGTATGTTTTGTGTGTACTAGTTCATCTTTTATTATAAAGAATTGTGTGCTGTATATTGTTTCACATGTGTCGTAGATGTATATGATATCTGCTTTATAACAATTTGTACATGTGTCTAGATTCAATTTATTAAATAGAATTGACATGGTCTCACGACGACATCACAAGGTAACATTTTGAAAGACTTAAGATAGACCATAATAAATCGTAAAATGCTATATAATGTGTATTCATTTTATGTCCGAATGTAGTCGTTGTTCTCTAAATTGTCTTAGGATAGACCATAATAAAACGTAAAATGCTATATAATGTGTGTTTATTTTATGTCCGAATGTATTCGTTGTTCTCTAAGTTATCTTTATCTTTATATAATTTAGTATACAGTCTTACCACCGCAAACACCAATATCGTATGTATATTGTGTTTTACCGTAACGCAGCACGGGGACGAAAATATCAAGGGTTGCACCAAATCGTTCAGATGTGGAATCCTAGAAAACAATCCAAACACAAATTTACGTAACGTAAAAGATTTAACAGAATTAATCAAGCTTTGCAAAAATTAAATGTTAATATCGTAGTGATATTCGAGCATAGCATAATTACCTTTTTAGTGCTTGCTGTAGGTTGCGCCTCTCCCTTCATCTAAATTCATTATTTTCTAAAAGAGTACAAATCTAAATGAACAATGTAAAAAATGTTTTTCCTTCTTTAACATGGAAGAAACATCAGATTTAAATCTGAATGCACATCAAGTGAATAATGAAATTTAAATCTCTGTTTAAATCTCTGAGAACGACAATGCGAGGACAAATGGTTAATTTTTCTACCACATTGCAATAAATGCATGAAATGATTGATTAACATGATAGTGGCAAATTTATTTTAAAACAGACGCAATTAGCGGCGCAAACTCTTCTCAAAGCAAAGTTAGAAACCATAATGAAAATACCTTGCATAATCCATACCAGAATTATCAGATCAAATAAAATCAGTAAATAAAACTCATAGTTTTTTTTTATGTAAATGTAAACATTGATGAATAACGCCTACATGATAATTTTGGAACAAAAATCAATTGTTCATGGTATCATAAAATATCACTTCTCATAGCTAGCTATTTATCCGTTGTATCTTGTTCACTGCATAATTTATTTCAATACAAACAACTAGTTAAGGAACTAAATAACATATCTGGTTGCATGCACAGAACCGGGTTTGGTCTTTCAAAGTTGAAAACCTGTTAGTGATTTAAAGGTGAGATAATTCCTAAACCAATACAAAGTGTCGGAAAACTTATCTGATTAGAATATTCGTCATTACGTAATGATGTTGTAAAACTACTAGCAATGAATCAGATGACTGAAGTCAATAATGACTCGTGTATAAGACTGAAACATTGCGAACATAAGCAAAAGACTAAGACCTTGAAACATTGACTGTAAAACTCGAAGCGAACAAAAAGCCGATATACAGACAAAGAGAGAGGTTACTTTCTAAACTATTCAGCGTACACAATTTAAGATCTAAAACAAAACTCCAAAGTACTCAAGATTTCACAGGGGCTAACTGAAGAGACAACATCAAGCAAAGGCAATGGAAACACTACGAAAATTATAATGATGCCATATGTAGGGGCCGAAACTAAGTCCTCCTTCATAGTACGTCAACAATATGTATTTATCATTAACAGCTTGAACAATGATGAAAAAAAGTTCATTGGAAAGAATGAAAAAGCGTTAAATGAGACTGTTGTCTGATACATGATGCTAAACCGATTTCGATCTATCCATATAGAATTACACTGGCAAAACCTACCATAGCTGAAACCAAAATTAAGAGGTAACTTTCAGAAACGTTTTACTCCTTTATTGACTACTCATTTAATTCATCAAGGTGTTGGAGTCTTGATTTAAATATACAATTATGACAATTATTGTATACGTTCGCATCAAGTGTAATTTGTTTGGAAAGCTACATTTCATCATAAATCCCATCCAAGTAAAACAGAGATAAAACTACAGAGTGATTATGTATGACAAGTCAGACCACTTTGCATTTTGCTACCTATAAAGAAATATGATATCCCACAAGACAGGGTGTCCATTAATAAAAAAATTAATGATTACATGAGTTTATTGAGGGGCAAATATATATATATATATATATATATATAGATATATATATATATAACTGAAAAAAAGGTATGGGCCTGATATCCAAAATTTTGTTGCCAGGTAGACACGTTATTTTCATAGTAATTCGGAAAACATGTATTTTACAGGTGATTTGATAAACTAAAGAATATTTACTGACATATCACAAGCACGCAATGAATTGCATGTATACTCACAGACACAATGAAGTAAATTAATCTCCGATTTAATCCACAAAAGTTTATCTTTCAGTAAATTAAATAGTATAGAAACGATCTGTCAAACAAAATGTATAAGGATTAAATATTATTCCGAACCAATTACCTACCAGCAAAAAACAGTAAGAGAACATATTTGCATAATTATTTTATTCGTTTGATGAAATGTTTCCAACATATCTTGACCTCTAGAGTGATGCGCATCTGACTTAATATGTAATATTAATACGATTATCGAATCTTGATCAGAGTTAACTAGGTAAAGAAGGCCAAAAGTGTAAAAGATTTGAAATAAAAGCTTTGATTATATTGGTAGTCTTTATATTATGTACAGGAATTCCCTCTGGAAACCTTGTTTATATCGTAAACAAGTATTGGCTGCCTGACTTGGTATTGGGAACATGACCACCTTAAACATACCATTTTTCTGCCAAATAGCTTCTTCAACGAATTGTTTGTAAATATTTATAAATGATGAGCGTTTCCAAATATCTGAGACACGTGTGACACGTTAAAATATTTAGAATCATCACCGTATTCTGTATGCAAGTAGAAATATTGTAATGGTACGCTTTATTTACTCCAGGACAACCAGTCAAGGGAGTTTAACGGGCTTAACTTAGAAATACATGTTAATACAATTTAGTGACCACTATGTTATACCTAACGGACTACACTACATCAACAGGTATACCGGGTGTTCTCTATTTTCTCGTACAGATCCCATTACAAACAGCAAGCTGGTATATTGGTCAGAGCAACACGTTGTCATATTTATATATATATATATATATATATATATATATATATATATATATATATATATATATATATATATATATATATATATATATATATATATATATATATATATATATATATATATATATATACATATATTTGACTTAAGTCATTTATTTTTATTTTAATTGTTTGTTTATAAGATTCAAATTTGACATTTCAAATTTAATATTCATTCCTTGGGAGATGTCCTGTACTTAAGAAAAAAAAAACAGATGTTGACGACATTTCTGACCTAGCTTCAGAGTTGTAAACAAGCTTTAAGAATGATTGGTTGATTCAAAGGACATTATCAAGCTTTGTTGTAAACATCTTTCTATTTTTGGTCGGATCATACGGTGTGCACGAGATTTTTTCAACATAAATATGTTCTAAATATTCTAGAAGATCATGTGACCCCTTCCTTGTTTACGTAAATAACAGGTATATTAATTATGCCTTGGAGCAAACTATTTAGTAGCTGTTAGGCTGTTAGAATATTAAGTTGTATTGTTTCGAGTTATTTTCAAATACCTTGTACTGGAAATTATTTCAATTCGTTTGGATCAAGAGGATTTATTTTGTTATTTATCTGGAAAATAAGTGTGCTCATCTAATTTCATAAGACAAGAACTGACTTCATCATGTGACATCGTCTTCCATCTTGGATGCTTCATTAAGATTCTAACGGGGAATTATTTGGACATTTTATTACAGGGACGTTTGGGATTTCATTAGTGGATTATATTTTGAATTATTTTTGGATTAAGTTTGGAATTTATCCTTAAAACTTTAGATTTATGTTTTCTTTTTTGGAAAATATTTGTGCTCAATAAATTGTTTATTAATTTTGTACAAGCTTGTTATTTTCACTCTTTCTGTGTTACTTTTCATTCGAGCTTAAGGACGTAACAATATATATATATATATATATATATATATATATATATATAAATCTATACGTGTGTGTGTATGTGTGTGTGTGTGTGTGTGTGTGTGCTTGTTTTAACTATTTAAGTTTACTGGCAATGATGCAGACGTGGACAAAGCGTATATATAATATGTAACGTATTTTAAATTACATACACTGTATTGGTTTATGATCTAGAAATCGGTATTTGCAGTTTAGTGACGTTCGGAAGCAGCAATGTTGGCAATTGAAATGATGGTTTACAACTCCTAGTTTGAAAATTAAACCTTAGCATTGGTCAATACTCTGATTACTATGGTGACGAGAAAAAATGTTTTTATACAGTGTCCAACCTGTGGAGAAGCAATCACATGTTTGAGTTACAGGCAAATCACATATTGTAAATGTGTTATTTAACTATAATCTTAAATTAAATTTGATTACGCTTTTATTTTTTTATCGGCATACTTATATAGTGGATTGACGTATGTAAAATGATTAAGATCCCAAACACTGCACAATCATATGACAAGCGTAGACCACTCTAATGCCTGTATTTGCAACAATGTGTTAATAAACACACAGATAATATTTACACAAATAATACTGTCTTGCTACAATTAAATATATGTTACTCTAAAAACGAAGTTATATGGACAAGGTTCGTTCGCATACCAGGCCCAGCAACGTGGAACGAATTATCCGTTACAATTAGACACAAATTCAAGAGTGCCCTTAAAACGCACCTTTCTAGAACTGCAAGAACAAACTTTAAGGCCTAATAACGTCTCCTACCTTTATTTTTGTGACAATTGTGCGCTTTCTAATTCCATTGTAATTGTTTATGATTTTGTTTCTTTTGTAATCATATCATTATAGATGTCGTAAAGCTCTATTAGCATCTTAACATTAGGAGATATACACTGTCTTCATTATTATTATGAGTATTAATATTATTATTATTAGTAGTAGTAGTAGTAGCAGTAGTAGTATTAGTAGTATTAGTAGTAGTATATGTTAAGTCATAGTGCAGGCAAACGGTACACTTAAACAAGAACTACACACAACCTTTATAATCTATAAATGATGAAATAGAACAAATGAAATGGATATAATTATATAAAGAGCTAACGAAGAGATTTCACTAACAACACAATGTATTATATTTAAATACGTTATGGTACATTTGTTTATCTAACCAAAAGAAAAATATATCATACACAATACCATGAAGAAAGCAACCTCTTTATGTCACACCCATTAAGTTAATCAAACTTTCGAAGTATATGATACACAGATATACACAAATTGCCACATATACTACACACATATTGTTGGATAGGTGCACCTTGGTAAATATAAATTGTAAATAACTGTTCACCTTTCTATCTGCCATAACAAATATTCTCTATTTAAACATATTTTCGATAAATACAGATTCATCAGGCTATTAATTTGTAAAGTTGTAACGAATAGACTGGAATGGATGCTTATAAACAAATGTCAACAAAAGGAATAATATATCGGCAACCAAGCCATTGAAACGTTACTTAATATATATTAAACTGATATATTCAGCTCACATGGTAATGGCTGAAGTTTAGGAAACCAAGTCATTTAAGTGTACACTGATCATTCTTTGTACTTGCACATATATCAGAGGCATTGCGAAAACCCGAACAGTATCGTTTAGGTACACAGACGGACAATCATCTAGCAAACACTAGTGTTAGTTCTGATTTAAATTAAAAGTTAATCAAAAATTGCATCCATAAATTCATGACAAACTTTGGATACTATTATTATATTTTGATTTTCAAAGCATTTAGTTCTTTGCTGAATTTTGTCCACGAAAGTTGCTGAAACAATGGTCAATACACCTGCATAGAATATGCGTACCATTGTGTTAGCCACAGCATATTGTGTTGATATAAACATCGCTTAATAGTAATAGTGTCACTGCCAACCTTTCGTGTTGTCTTAATGAATAGGAATTTAGTAATGTGACTGCGTATCCTCAGTGCCTGGCTATTTGGGATGTTCTTAATGCAGTGTTTAGGGTGACAGGTAAAAAGGTCTGAATAGCTATCTAAACATTTAAGTCACCGAGGCTACGACAAGGACTTGATTACTAAGGCAACCCGAAGGGTTAAGCAAACAAACCGCGATGACCTACTAAACTATTGAAAGAAGGAAAAGGCTGATAGGAAACCATTTATCCTGACCTACCATCCAGACAACCCCATAATAGGTAAAATCATCGGGAAACACTGGCCCATCGTAGAATCATCGGATGCACTAAAGTTAATTCTCCCGAACAAACGTGTAGTAGCCCACCGGAGTCAAAAAAACCTCAAGGACATCCTAGTCAGAGCGAAGCTAGCGCCAATCACTAATCAAGACCACCCTAGTCAATCTGGCCCATGTCGCGATAAAAGGTGCAAAATGTGTCAACACATGATAGAAATCAAGACTTTTTCTAGCACAGTGACGAGAGAAAAACTAAACATACATGGTCCAAACAAAACGTGCAAAACAGAGAATGTAATTTTTCTCATCACATGTAAGATCTGTATCCTGCAGAATGTCGGAGAAACTGAGAGGCTACACAAAAGGATCAACCTTCATAGATCTGACTGGATAACAAAGAAGCTATACAGAAGTCCGGTCGCAGAACACTTCTTCTCCCCTAACCACAGTTTCATTGATATAACACTCATTGCAATTGCTCACAACCACAACTGGAGTTCCAAAACCAGGAAAGAAAAGAAATCTTATTAAATACAACGCCTTCGAACATTGATACCAAGCGGTTTAAACCAAGAAGACTAGAAAAAGACAGCCATGCACAAATGTAATTATCTTTTCCAGCTGACACATTTTCTTTTCTTTAAATTTGCTTAATAGCCTCTAACTACTAATATTCAATATCCTGGATATAATTTGCGCGTATATAAATTTACATACAAAAAGAGGTGTGTCGCTTTGTTTCATCGATTTAGATCATCCGCAACAAGTTGAAAGAAACAATTTGTAACATAACAAATTTAAAGGTTAAATTCCTGTAGAAACAGGCATGTAATGTTTTGTAAACACGTTTTGTTTTTGTATTTTACTTTCTGTCTTGTCTATGTTCTGTATTTGCCTTTGATAAAGACTCATTAAGAGTCGAAAGCGCTCAGGCAAGAATGATTCTAGTTTTGCACTGTTGCTTGTCAGTTTTTTGCATATATATATATATATATATATGGCATAATTGAATCATCTTACGTTTTGTACTATACACCGTATCATCTGTTTTCAGCTCGTTTTTCCAAAAATACTTCAGAAGCTTTCTTCAGTTTCCTTTACTGTGGATAGGACCAAGTTTCTTAATTAATTTATTATACACTCAAGTTGAAGTCTCATTCCTTGTATTATCTCATAGGGATTTACAATAGTTGTTATCAAAACTTTTATTTATTACATACATGTACTCTGGTTTAGATATTTGTGTACAACGATGACCGCAGTTGATTTATGTATCATGAACAATATTTTGCAACAGTGAGTTTGGACACCCTATGATGTCGTGCGAAGTGCTTTCAATGGGCGAAACATTACTCAAGCGCAGAAACGATGTAGAGCTACATTATTACAAGTAGTACGAACTATTACACTAAAGAAACGTCTTAATACAGAGCAGGGTACTTAAGGACTTGTATAACTCCACCTGTAGAGGTAACTTAGTTATATATTACAGTTAATAAAGTTATTTATAAGAATAAAGTTATATATTCATTTCTCATGTATAGATACTTTTTTGTACTACCACGTTTAGTTTTGTATACGTTCTGTGTAATTCCGGCGTGAGCAGTATAATGTACTTTGTTTCGTTTTGTTTTTGTAAATGACTTAACAGGAGATCTTTATGTGCAATAATGATGTATTTTAATAAGAAACATTTAGTACCATACAGGCATATTTACATCTAAACATATTTATATTGTTACAGGGTGTTGCTGCTTTTATTATTATTATTACTATGTTTCGGCATTGGTGAAGCTTCACATAAAATGAGATTGGGAACCACACACAATCAATATAATTTACCGATGAGTACACAATTCAAAATCAGTCTAGCGGGACAGTTTATATCCAAAAGATTGGTTAGAACTCATTTAATGTCAAGGGAAATCAATATTTTATCTAGTTTTTGTAGCAATAAAATTAATGTTTTATGTTAAACTTAAAACGCAAGCAGAAATCTGAACATATTTATGAAACGAAAGCATTCACTCTTGATATAACTCATATGTGAATTAGATAGTTGAATATCTTAAATTCAGTTAGCAGATTACCGGTATATATTGTTATGCATCTCGGAAATCGTTAGAATAGCAAATTGTACAAGCATTCAGTATCTATCAAGATTCGGACCATGTTTTTACTAGGTTAGACAAATACGTAGTAGAGTTCCCATATATTTTAAAAACGGTTTCATACATAATATCGTAAACTTAACACGCTGATTACATGCAATTAATAAAACATTAGCAACAGACCTGAACTTAACAAGCTTAGCAATAAACACTTATCAGGACATTTTGTTTAGAACCAGATAACTGTGATCCACACAAATGCACTTCTTTTCATATAAGCAGGTCTCATTGTATTTGAGACGATACCACACGCACCTTCTTGGTGCACTTCTGTAATAAGTATTTGACTTTGCAATGTGTATAAGCCAGCATCATGCTCATGTTAATCTCATTACAAATTGTATTATTGTCAATGTTCATACCTACAAATGTCACCCTAACACAAGGAATTAATGTTGTGGTACTTTGTTGACTTGGTCGTCATTTCACAACAATTGGCCTGAATATATAAAACATGCTAAATCCTATAACAAAGCTAATCTTACACATTTATTTCATATTGTCAGCAGAAAGTATATCATATAATTTCCCTGCCCAAGCTATATGTAGTCACCATTGGCGAGACAAAACCGAAATTATGTTCCTGCCTACTAATCTTCAAATTTACCTTAGTTTCTCCTTGACCTTAACTACTTCTGTTTTATCTCAATCCACATTGGCGTCTATAACCTCAACAATGCTTTGCTTATAACATTCTGCCTATCTAGTTGTCTCCATTTATTTTGGTATTATTATTTATTTAAAATAGTTTGTTTCCGTATACCTTGGTATGGCGTATTCTTATATTGTTCTGGTTTGATTAACTTCGGAAATTATAATGTTGTGGTTGTTTTCGGAGTAGCTTTCGTCCGATTTAAAACAGTCAACTCTGTTGTACAACGTTTTGCCAAGTCTTAAATCAGTTAGAATCACGTAATGTACTTCTAGAAAGAGTATTATGTCATTTAGTTCAAAGGTATCCTACTTTTCCGTTTGTCATGTCATGACCAAGGATGCACCATTGAGAATAATAGTTCTTGTTCACGAACTCTCATACAGTGATAAATTCGCCACATTGATATCTTGCTATATTTATATAGCACGATATGAAGAAGTATGATAATATTCTTACAAATCTTTATTTGTTCAAGAATTTTCTCCCCTACACTATGTTCAAGTTCCTTAGCCAGTTATAGAGTAGCAACATGCAATTTGTTGTTTAGAAGAGTTAATATGGCATGATTATCTCAATCATGAAATTCATTCACTATGTTTCACACAGCTCGTTATTCATTAATCTCAAATATTGCCAAGTAAATGTGATTTTTTTCAGATGTATGTCAACTGTCATACAACTGTTTGCAAGAATGTACAAGTCATATTTAAAACTATACGTTAATTTTCTTTAACGTTATGATATCTCATTCGTATAACATATTTATAAATAGTGGGGGTTAACAGAACAGACCGAACAACATCGATATATCGATGCATGCTATACAAAGAAAGAAACATAAATATTGAAGCTTTCAACGTGTGCCATCTCCTTAATTACGGAATAACAATCTCAAATAATATAATGATGTTGAATTCAATTTCGAGAATTATGTGCTGATGGTTTCATAGGAAAAAATAAACAAACATTTGTTTTAAATACCCTTTAAAATTTCATTAACATTGTTAATTTGGGTGTCTGTGGTGCTGACGTGAATTTTATATACACAGGAATTATAACAATATAAACAACACAGATAAAAGCAAACCTATATTTTTCGTCCACTGCAGACTACATATCAGAACACAAATCAAACACATAAAAGAGAATGAGGTATACAAAATTAATAATCAAACTATAAACATCCTGTTCAAGATTCAAGTCATATAACATCAATTCATTCACATATATATACCAATGAATAGGGCGCTTTTATTGATTGACCAAATTGTTGTAACTGCATTTGTGTATTATTACTGAACCTTTAGTCACTTCTCCACTATAACAACATGTCAATACGTTTCATATAGATGGTCTTTTATAGAACGTCAAGGTATTTCAACTTTACTGAACAAATTTAAGATAATAAAATACCTACCGGCAATGAGTCGAAATAATTATTCTAACGGGCTAGCGAAAGTCATATCATTTCCACCATAGAGTATCAATATTTCTGACACAACTGCAAAGTAATATATATCTTTGTAAGTTGGTGGATGGTCTTATGGATGCATTACTTATGTGTTTTTGTTGGCAACATGTGTAGGGGCGTGTTAGGAAACATTTTTTATTGAAACTTTTATAACGTGTCTCGTCGGGAAATATGTTTCACTTGCTTCATCAAATGACAGTATGCAAAATACAGTATAATACTAGCCCCAAGTCCTATAATACACACGCAAAGCTGATTTCGTATGCTATATAATTATATGAAGAACTTGACTGTTCTACACATTCAAACCTTAATTGATAATAAACAACGTGAATGAATATCATAGATTTGAAAACCTGAAAGAAAGTTTCATGTTATTGTTGATTTCAGAATACAAAGGTCCATCTTCTTGATCATCTTTATGTGCAAGGAACCATTCAATTTACATGGAAAAAACGAAGTAGAGAAGAATAATATATATTAGCATATTTCTGTTGTAAATGTTTGGTTCATTTCTTATAACGTTTATAATGATTTATTATAGTTACTCATACAACCTATGTATATGTTGTGAATATAAAAATGCATAGTCATATAGGCCAGGGACAAATGCCTCCATATACAAACGTAGGTTTTTCAACTTATTGTGTTCTCATTTGTAAACGCTGCGAGGTGAGATTGACATGACTCCTCTGTGGGAGACTAACCTATGTGCATCATTAATAGCTACCGTATCGTTGGTACAATGGGTACGGCTTCTGCCTCAGATGAATGAGATCGAAACATGGTAGGTCATGCCAAAGAACTACAAAAATAGTACTAACACCTGTCTTGCTTGGCGCTCAGCATTAAAAGGTTCGAGTTGTGACTGGTCGCCCAGTTCCAGGATAATGTGACTGGATAAGACATAATGATACGTGTCTGCTGCCGTATGCTATAGTGTTTGACATGATTAAATGTGTCGTACTGATTACATCGAAGCACTATAACACAGCATATGTTAATGCTATGTTAAAAATACAAAATGACACACGCACAAGCTGCAGTTATAGTAACTGGCAAAATGGAACGTTCTAGCCACGAGCTTTTATAATAGCAAAATATCTAGTATTCGCCATCAGGAAACGTTTGTGCTGGAATATCCTCTGCATAAGGTAAAATGATATCTTAGTATGTTCCTAGTTATCTTTGTAGCAATAAATGGTCGAGAGCGGTACTAATTTTATTTGGGTAAGTCTAACTTCGTTTGGTACTCTATAGGCCAAGTTTGATTATCCTCTTTGTCAATCTTATTTGCTTATGATTGTTTTTTGGTTTAAATGTTTGACGTGTGCTAGCTACAAATATGAACGGTAAACTTATACAATGAACATTATTATAAAATGTATTTCTCACTATTTATTGACCGTCCTTTTATCTCAATATCGTCATGCTGAACGGACAGTGTCATGAATTACAAATATTGATGAGTATGTTTGGGCTTTATCTGTTTCGATATTGAGGTAATTCTTCCGGCCTAAGCAGATTACAGTATAATCTGGAGTGATAATTGCGACAATCATCTGACAAAAAAACAAGGTGAGAGAAGGCATGTGCATCAATCTAGTTTTTGTTGTCAAACGTGATGTTTATTAAGGTCGTAAATGTTACGATCTAATCACATTGTTTAACGTTTAAATAAAATGGCAAGCATTTGTGAAAACCAAATTTGGTGACTTCTCTACAATCCAACTGATTTATTCTGTAAAACGCTTCTCCATTCTATAATCAAAGATATTTCTGCATATTGTTTTTATTATAGTCCTAAAGAGTTATTTCGCTTGATGGCATTATCTCTCTTTGACCTAACGTTAAAAAATGTACGTACATGTAATTTAAAAGAACTAGGATTATGACTTCAGAATTTTAAATAGTGTTCGGTCTCTATGCAACGTATAACACACGGATGATAGTAATAACACAAAATTAAGTAATATTGTTGTGTTATGTTTGTGTTTGTATATTAACATAAATTACATTTTAGAGCATAACGCAGTCAATCAATAAATTGTATAACTAAGATTATTGATCATAGAAATAAATGCATAAATGTTTCTTCTGTAAATACAATGATATCATATTAATAGATTGGGCCTACTTAGCCTTTAGTAATAATACTTTGTTTCTTCTAAATCTTTTCAGCAACCCAATATATGACCAGCAAAGCGACTTACCTTCACTTTTGTCTGTGACATTTTTTGTAGATCGACCCTTCGCCTTCGACACCGCAAAAACAACACTGCATGTTGAAACAGGAAAGTGCAATAATATAATACCAAACATATTACAACACTGTATTTAACTACTTACCAAAAATACAGTTTAGAGCATCAAAAATATTACTACAATTATTTGTTACACTAAAATTGAAATTACATCAAAAAATATTTAAGATTATGTATATCAGGAGCTTATCTGTCACACGGTGTTGTTAGCGATGTATTGATACATTTTATTATTTTATCACGCATTATATCGAGCGTTAGTTGTCAATAACCGCAAATAATATGAACTTGGGTCTTAACAGAGATATGCAATTGATTACACAAATAGCTATTAACTTCTTTGATCAAAATTTACTAGACCTTACACCATATGGCTCGAAGTCCTGGTGCAATCAGCTATGCAATGTTGAAAATAAAATTGGTCGTTATCATCTATAGCCTAATTAATGCAGCTTTTCAATTATCTGGATATGCTTAGATTAACATTCACTTACGTGCCACATCTTTGTCGTGATTTAATCAATACATGTACGCTCCATATTTAATTTTTTAGAACAAAATGGACATTTCAGCCCAGTAATATGCATTTATCACCAATACTATCCCACAAAACATATTATAACAAGAATGAACAAATACTGTATTAAACAAATAAAACTATAATGTTGTAAAGGACTGACATGCACGCACTAATTTGAGACATATTTCATAATACGTTTGCACAAATAACTGGTTCAACCGGTGGCATTAGTAACTTAAGTTTGCAAAGAATTTGCAGAATAGGACAATGAACAGATTAAAGTGTTAAGATAGTTGTAAGCATTTTAGTCCTTTCTAACATTATTGGCAAGATATAACTCAAACACGTATATAACCTTATAAAATCACAAGCGATACATTGTTATCCTATCATGATACAGGCCTGTCCATTTGAAATAAATTCGAGTATACAATATTAGGTTGTCTTTATCTCTTCTGGAGAGATAGGAAGAGAAGAATACTAAAATATATCAACATAAAATCCATACAAGGACAGATCCTGATCCAGATGACAGGACAAATACAGTAGGTGCATTTGTAAATAGAATATCATGTATATTTGTTAGAACCTATCGGTTTCCCATCGTTCTATTTAAAAACTGCCCAAAAGAATTCAACTAAAGCTAATGAAGATTAAATAATTTATGTTGAAACACTTGAGATATATGAGTGGGATTAATCTTGGGTACAAATTGTAATATTTTTGTTTAAGTATTTCCGGCAGTCATACAATGGACATATATCATAATCTGACTTTCAACACATTACGAAAACGTAGTGTGGACATTTTAGGCAAATTTAGAGAATATGTTGTTGTAAAGTCGTTGATATTTAACACATTATCTTTCAGCAATGAGTAATAATGTATGACGTATTGACCTCTCTTACCTAATATATTCAGAGGCATATATCCGGGAATATTTGTCATGCTAAACTGCCATATTTGTCAGTAACCGCATGCAATAGTGGTATCATAATGAATATATTATGTTATATTATACCATAAATGCCGGTTCATTGTCAAATGTAACAATCTCCTTTACAATTTATTCGTTTCAAAGAGTGACAAATTACGTACTGAATACATGTATATGTTTCGCTGTATTTCGTTTACATTATGATATATGATGCATTGTATACATTTGTAACTACCTACAGTTTAGCTAGTAACATGACATAGGCTGGTATTGTAATCTGTCATATAAATTGTTGATGTAGAGATGCACTCGGGAATCTACTTTACTTGCAAGTTAATATTACTTGGCAGGGTTGTAGATGGGAGTTGACATTTGTAGCAGATAAATCCATTATATTCCACTAATGGACACTCATTATCTTTCTTTTATAGTACAGTGCATGTAAATATGTTCATCATGATTGATGTGGTTACTGAGCGACTTTCGTGCTAAAAGGATGGGCCATGTTGTTGATCATCTCCACGGCCATTTTTATAATTGGGAATGTGTTTGTGAAAATATACCTTTTTTTTTAGACTGTACAACCGTTTTATATGAAACTACTAAGTTAAATGCCTACTTACTGGCAAAATGCAGAATATTATCTCAATATATTAGTACTTACTTTTTTCTTTCTTTCGTATCTGAAATGTAATAACTGTGATTTTACTAACGTTCAAACAATTTTCACTTATTTTGCTTCAATAGACGGCAAATATGTAGTACTTCAACTGGTCTACCCTAATCGAGCTGATTGAGTCATACAACCTATGAGTTTATTGCATGCCAAACAAAAGCGGGAGACTCTTAAAAATAATAATGAACACCTATGAGATTACGGTAAGACAACGTTTTCTTTTAAAGACTGAGATTAGAAACCATCTCTGATATTCCTCAACAATACCAATCTTTTAAATTTATTTATTGAGATGGTTATAGTGGATTTCAGATAATCATCAAGTTCAATTGAAACGACGTAAACTTCACTAATAGTCAATCGACGCAACCTTTTAGATTAATATGATATGTTTAATTAACGTGCCATGGAAATGTTTGAATGTAAGGTACACAATGGCAGGTTCCATTTCGATATTTACTTTTAGTTAACACTAGTAATCAAAAATTACCAACAAGTATATATCATATTACTTTATCCTGCCTTAAAAACAACATTTCTTTTCAAACTATTTTATCTATTGGGATATAAATTGAATATTTGCATAATTTAATCTCTTTTTGTATTAATATAATCTGAAATAAATTGAAATATTCCTTATCATTGGTGTGATTTGTATCGTCCAAAATCAATACACATGAGTCAACTAGAAAATGTACAATGCAACTCAGACAACTATCCAAAACCAAGAATACTGTATTGACTATTGTGTTAATTTGACATGCATATCGATTGTCATCAGACCGCTCACACTGTAACCATTACTAATATCAACAAAGACATGGATGGCCATCCACGACCGTAATGCTTTAGGGGATCATTTTGAATTTTTTTTCATGATTAAAACTCGCTATAGTGGGTGCCATTGGTTACCATTTGGGGGATCAGTGACGAAATATTATATAATATGACAATACGTGATACAGAAGTAGAACATTTTGAACATGGAAACTGATGTGATCATATTGGGAGTCTACAATGCATCACCTTCATTTAGAATCGACTAGTTGATTTGATGAATGTGTGTGTAAAATCCTCCAAGCAATTTTGAGGAAAGCAGAAATAACAAGACATGTGCATCCCAACAGCGAACACAAAAATCATCGCATAAGCTCTTCCTGTCATAGACAAATAATATAAAAAACAATTAAGATAACTTACTACGATAATGCGATATAAATGGTCGTACTGACATTTTGATTCTAATGTGAAAAAAGGGGTGTAGCAAATTAACTTATTATTTGTATCATACATATGCAATACTAGCTGCACACAAGGCTGCTCACAAAATATAAATTTTGCAAATATTTATTGTAGTCAACAATATCAGTGCTTATTTCTCCATCGTCGTCATCTTCACATGGCTGAAAGAAGATGACAAACGTGATGTTCTAAACGGTGTTATAAACTTCACGTTTTATCCTTTTAATAGAGGTTATATACACATGATCATCCTCAAACAATATTATTGCGTTTGCTATTCCTTTAAATGATTCTACCACGGTTGTTGTCTAAGATTGTTCAGAACATGCAAGAAGAGTGAACTGTATGTTACAATTCTCTGCATTTAAGTCAAGCTGGATATTCTGCAAATTCAACGATTCGTTTTCAAACCAAAACAATATGAAAGAGGGGGAGACCTGCGTGCCATCTAATTTTGGCCAAACTGAATGTGTCTTCTGCTAGTATGCATCGTGTGGTGTTTACTTCTGTTTGGGATATAACACATTTTTTCCAACTCAAGATGGCCTATATATGGCGACCAATCTAACTGGGGTGACAACCTATGGAAAACGCCAAAAGAACAATGGATCTGAGCAAATGCTCGAACACAAACTGAGCAAGTTTTACCTATCGAACTGGTAGAAGTTGTAAAACTCTACCCCAATAGAAACTTATTTAACAGTGGGGTTATTCAAAAAAAAAAGCAAAATTGCTCTGCATGTTTTAAACTCGTGTATAATAATCAATGAAATACAAAATGTAAGCTTGTTCCTCATAGTAAAAGAACATCGAAGTAGTATGAATATTAATATCAATTAATGAGTTTTTTATAAATAAAAGTAATCTTATAATCTCCCTAATTAGTGTTCATTGGCTGAGAGTAGACAACGTGATGCTTACTGCATCGCCTCCAGCGTCCTGAAAACGAACGAAAATCTAATTGTAATTTTGAAAAAAGTATGTATGCAGTCACATGACCACAACCACAAAATACATTATCATGACCTTTAGTTAGCATACCATAGTTTACGGCTTAAGAAGTAATATATTCTTTGGGTTACGAAATACTTAAACGCCTCCACCACCATTTACTTGTTTTTAATCTATTAACATTAAACGTTAATTATATATAAATGTTACTTGCCATGTAATACATAATGTTGCGTAGGTAAACATACACTATTGCATAAATATTAAATACGAAAGATCATACAAATGCGCTATATCCATTTTTCAATAGAAGTTTATGTCCTCTTTTCATTCCTCGTATTATACATCCTGATATGTAATATCCTTCTCTATTTAATTGCCACATCTAAGCCATTCATAACAAGAACGGAAACAAACTATACATATAAATGCAACAAAAATATTTGTCATTTAAGATTTCGTCTATTTACACAATTGACATTAATTTTCTTCAAGAATATAATTGGTTTCATTTGGCTATATTTTGAAAAATATGAAAAAATGTGCCTAGGTTATATATGTTTTGCTTATTATTCATGTCACATAATCTACATTATATATTACACGTACAAATGGAAGAGTTTTCTTATATAAACTCTTTACTTTTTTTGTACAATGGAACATTGATTTTACACAACTATGATGCTAAAAACAATCCATGTTAATTTTCCTATTTGTAAAATAAGATACGCTGCAACAACAAAGCAAAATCATAAACCATCTATTTAGTATTTGCGACAAGTAATGTATAATTCTGGCATTGGAATTGTATGCAAGATAATTTACTTTTGGCAGCATGATTATAGTATAGACAAGATATAGTATCTGACAAGTGGTTATCTGACATATGATAAATATATTTTTGCTCTCAAAACAATATATTATCTGGACATTAGTTCTGCACTTTATTATAAAATGTTCTTAAAACTTAATTGGGATGCAAATTACATCCAACATAGACATATAACTTTATACAATTCAGAAGATATTTGGACGTATACAAAACTTAAACCAACTATAACAGAAATTGGTGTCGCTGCTATGTATAAGGGAACTTAATTTAATTTGCTGACACATTATTGACTGATACAACTAAGCCAGTTTGTATAATCTATAATAAATATGATTATTCAAAGGGTTACAAATGTTTAGTTTGTAATGTACGGATAGTTCCGCGCAGATGGCTTGTAAACGGCAAAAGTCGCCTTGCCGGTAAATTTCATTTTTTAAAAAAAACATGAATGTTTAAAGGAATCTACTTGTGCTGAAAATGGAAGATATATAGCAGCTCGTTATATTTGACAATAACATAATTCGTCCTAGGAGGAAAATCAGCAACGGATGTTACATAGACAAAGCTAGCATCCTATTGAGGCTATCATAGACGAGTCTCCACGTGGCATCACACACCTTGGATGTGGATTCTCTGCAAGTCTTAATAATGATTATGACAATCCTGCCCAAATATTTCTTAGCCAGTAGATTTCTCTCGATCAGCAAAGTATGAAGGTAGAAATGTGCTAGTTGTTGTTTAAAAGCGACATATGTTAATACCTGAGGTGATCTAAGAACAGGTTTCGAAGATCGCAGATTCACTTTGGGGTACCATTCATAGTGACAAAAGTAGTGATTTGACGAGACAAATAACATGCAGCAGAATGGTTTAACTTCACATGATCACTGGTGGAGACCGTTACTAGCCAGGTCATGAATAGGAATCAAGAAGCAAACAAACTGTAATTGTATAAAATAACAGATGAACTAATGTTTTGAGTCTTTATATTAATTTTACGATAATGTATTATAAACGAGAAGTACTATCATAACACAAACTGTGCACATATTGGCTGATAGTAGGCAACATATTACTTACTACATCGGCTACTTCAGCGTCCTGAAATAGAACATTAAAATAATTTTAAAATTGTAATTTAACCTTTTTTTTCTTCAGAAGTAAGTATGCATGCTCATGTTTGCAAATACGAAGTATATTCCATGCCATGACCTACAGTGAGCGTACCATAGCATATACCTTCAGAAGCAGTAAATTCTTTAGATTATGATAATCTTAAACGTCTCTTTTACAAATTCATATTTTTCTCGTTTCTTAAGATTATACATGCATCTGTATCTGTATTCTTGTACCTGCCTTGATACAACCGTTGTCCCTACAATATATCCCTATAGCTTTCTTTTTTTTTTCAAGTTTTAGAAGACTTCCTATAAGGCGGTGGCTTAACTGACAAATTTTAAGGTACGTTTATCAACTGGGCATAGTATCTTTAAATATTGGCTCTTGAATATCGTCCCCTTGTTTGGATATATAGTATGCAGAAAGCAAACTATATATACTCGTAAACTAACCAACATGAAAATATTAACGATCAATCAACACAAAAAAGCCAATAATGGATTCGAGTAAGATGACACACCAGATAGTGAGAGTCATTTCCAAACTTCTTGGTTATACAGCCGAAATATGCTAACAATACGTTTAACTCGCTGTATCTGTTTGTGATTGAAATAACAATTAAGGGACCAAACAAGTGTCACAATAATAAAATCTGGTTGCCTTCATGTTGCCTGTGAGCGACGAGGTCAGACATAAATTAACAAGACAATTAAACTTTTTTCAAAATTCCAATAACCTCATTCGCTCTAACAATAGTCAATTCCTCAAAATGCGTGATTCTCTGTCGTGACTTTGCTGGAGTCGACGACACATATATCACTGATGGGTCGAACAAAGAAGGTGCCACTGTGATCCGCAGAATACGAACTAAACGTAATAACAATTCGCAAGACCCCAGTAATATTGTACTCACCTTCAAGAAAACAACGTTAACCAGAGTGGTCAATGTTGGCTATGTGCAAGTGAAGGTCAAGATCTCCATACCTAACTCATCGATGGCAAAAGCGTAAACAATATGGCCGTCACTAAGACCGTTGTTCTAAAAGCCACATATGTGGTCGATTCGGAGATCAGCAATCTGTGAAGAACATCTTCAGCATTGTGTCAGCCGTGTACCGGAGGACCACGACAATGTAAGGAGTTGTGATATCTGGAAACAGTATAATGAAATGGCGAAGGTAACATATACATCCAACATTCCAAAGGAAGCACAGGCCACAAAACGTCCCATCCTGACCCATCTTTCTTCACTGTAGTCAACAGAAAACCAACACGATTGAAATACTCTAATAGACCTACATATCCACCCAATTAAACATCAAGCGTTCACACCCTACCTATCAGTACAGAAAAATGAAGCACCTACTAAACCAACATTCAATAATATCCCACCACCGAAATTACCAAGTAATAAAACGATTTTCAGGTAAAGAGTATGCTGGGAAACATTGAGAGCATAAATGTATAATAAAATACATATCTACACAATGTAAAGAGTACATACACAATTATCGATTTGACAATATGATCTCCTTCGCTGTGTTTGGACTATGAACGGAGCAGTGATCCCTCCATTTGATGACGCAATCCCACAACGGAATTTACAGAAGGTAGACTGGGATATCTCTGAAGCACTATGTAACTCTAGGCTGAATGAAGATACAGATTGTAACGTTAATTAATCTCTATAGCATGTTTTCTTCTATTTTAATTGAGATTGCAGATTGCAGAACAATCTTATTTCAAGTCTTCACCAAATGGTAAAAGAACACAAAACATTGAATTAATTTAACAATTGTCTGACGCCCGGACGTTTACGTATCTACTGTGTTCTCCGGGCAAAACCGTGCACAACAATCAAATAAATTTAACGAGAATCATAGGAAAAATACGTTTTTTCTTTAAACTCTCGTTTCTCTATTAGAAAACGTTTGTGACACTATTCGCAAAATAAACGGAAAGAAAAAATAAAATCTTTTATTCAACACATAAAAAATGTGAAAGCATAATGCTTGAAATGTCTAAATCTACTTAATGTAGATGCGTGTATTGACCGAGATGATGATATAGCTTTCATCACCAATTTATAGAAAACGTTTATTTGATTCAAACAGGAATATATTTGCTTTTTTATGGTGCAGCTAAGACGCCATATTTGACAAATGATTCACCCAGCATAAACGACAAAAATATATATTTAAAAAATTAAATCATATTCATGTGAACTCATTCTAGCTGAAGTGAACGAAACACATGTATTACATCGTAGAGAAATGTTTTCCGCACAGTATGGTCTCAAATTAGGATCAAACGATCATAGCACTGCTTTTTGGCTGTTGTTCATCCCAATACCAAACATAAACAAAATTTCACACCTTCCTTTGTCATTAGAATGTCATCAAATGATGACAGTAAGATAATGCTGATATGACACTGTCTGAAAATCCTTCTGATTTTAAAATTGCGCATACTGATTTCAAATCTAGTATCAATGATTCTTTATATCAGACGTACCAGACATCGTGTAATGATGCAGTGAATTATAAACTTCACGCCTTCAAGCCAACCTTAGAAGAATGGACTGCTTCTTAAAAACCCGTCTGTGGACAAGAGGTAGTGATTGCAATACGTCAAATCGGTCAAATCGGTCATCCGTATATAACTCAAATACTAAAAGCCGAAGACCAAAATAAAGCAAATGTCAAACCATGTCAAACCATGATTTAATGTGTGTTCCGAGACCCGTTGTGACAATCAAATTTATTTTAAGAAATATCAATGGCGCGCTGAAGTACCCAAATATGTAAGCTGATGAATATCTGACCAATTATGTCGTGACCGACGATATCAAGACTCTAGCGAAGGATTTTATTGAGTACGATGATCGCTTCATGGTTAACATCGAAACATCGAAATCTAAATTGGATCAAACGATCATAGCACTGCTTTTTGGCTGTTGTTCATCCCAATACCAAACATAAACAAAATTTCACACCTTCCTTTGTCATTAGAATGTCATCAAATGATGACAGTAAGATAATGCTGATATGACACTGTCTGAAAATCCTTCTGATTTTAAAATTGCGCATACTGATTTCAAATCTAGTATCAATGATTCTTTATATCAGACGTACCAGACATCGTGTAATGATGCAGTGAATTATAAACTTCACGCCTTCAAGCCAACCTTAGAAGAATGGACTGCTTCTTAAAAACCCGTCTGTGGACAAGAGGTAGTGATTGCAATACGTCAAATCGGTCAAATCGGTCATCCGTATATAACTCAAATACTAAAAGCCGAAGACCAAAATAAAGCAAATGTCAAACCATGTCAAACCATGATTTAATGTGTGTTCCGAGACCCATTGTGACAATCAAATTTATTTTAAGAAATATCAATGGCGCGCTGAAGTACCCAAATATGTAAGCTGATGAATATCTGACCAATTATGTCGTGACCGACGATATCAAGACTCTAGCGAAGGATTTTATTGAGTACGATGATCGCTTCATGGTTAACATCGAAACATCGAAATCTAAATTGTATACTGCACAGATTACATATGCATATTGCGTAATATAAGATAATTTGCGTGATTTCACGCATATCATTTATATCCATGTGCGGGGTTTCCTACATATTGTCTGCAGTTCGCATGCCCTGAATGCACATATGCAGACCAGGTGAAACATATATGTAGCATTTGTTTCTCTACACTAGTTATAAACTGGACAATTCATTTAACTCTTCCTATAAGAGACTTTACATGGCATCTAACTTGCTTAATTATAATTAGGATTGGTTCCTAATTTTAAAAGTTAATATTTGAACGTTGAAATGGAGGAGCTAGTTATACAATACCACCAATTACGTCAGTCTTGCAATAAGTGTAAATCATTGGTAGAAAAAAAGGTCTCTTGTTTTTAGGTATTTACATGAAACTGTGTAGCTCTTTTGCGACTGACTAACTAGTATCTTCTTAAACATATAGCTTGTATATATATATTATATAATTTCTCCTAATTATATTATATATTATTTGATTTTAATCCACAAACAAATCTTTGTTTTCTATAAAGTCTTTTATATAGTACTTTATGATACCAAAATGTGATGCTTTAAGTAGAGAAAACAAAATAAAAAGAAAAAAACTCTTAAATTATATTTTTTTTTTTTGCATTCAAAATAACGTACGAATATTAACCCTGGTTAGAAAACAACTTGCGCGAAACTTAAATTAAAACTAGGTTATAGTTATTTAAATCATAAATGGTAATAATAAAAATGGAGCATGGACATAACATCTTCCTACCATACAATTAGTTGGTAAAGGATGATTTTAATTGTATTAATAGTTTTAATGATACATGTATAAACCATATACGAACCAGGTTAAATAATACACTCTACATAATACATATTAACATAGGGTTTACATGTTAGTACTTACCAGGTCATTCTGCATGTCGTCCTGAAAAATAAAATTAAAATTTGAAATCATGAAAAAAACTGCTTTCGTCGCTTTCATATAGACACCACTATATGAATGCACATATTCGCCAAAATAGATAATATACATATGTATGAATCCAATTTCATATAAAGAGATCATGCTTCCAACAATATCCAATTAGACAATCAAATTATTTAAAAACCATCATTCTCAACCGAAGGACACAGCTGTGCAAAAATGTTGCCTGTTAGAGAAAATTCATTTATTGACAGCTCAACCTGACCTGTACCTTAGGGATACAATGCAATGAAAACTAATTTGATGGAGTTATCGTTGTTGGATACATGTCCATTATATTTGATATTAAGCCTCCATCTAGCTCTGACAAGAACTTAATATAATTCAAAACGAAACGCGAAAGTTAAAACGAGTTGCGGAACTCTCAACTTAAGTAAGAGAGAGAAGGGAAATGAATGAAGTCTGAGGAAAAAGAGGCTAGAGCTGCTGATGTAATTTAAATGATAGAGACAAAATCAATTGATGTACAAGTCAATGAAGTTACCGAAAAATGAAAGAGAGAACCGAGTGCATAGTCAGACAGACGAAAGAGAGAAAAAAGTGTAAATGTATAACTAAAAAAATGCTAACTACGAGTAAACTTAAATGAAACGTTGCAACAGAGCATTGTAAAATCCATTCAATCTGAATTGAATGTAGTAAGATACCAACAAATAGTACAATCATATGTATATGTCAATATCAATATCATGGGACAGCCGCTATCCATTGTTCTAATTCGTCGGCCTCTTTTTTTTTCTCATTTTTTTTAACACCCAATACAAACCATGTGCATTATGAGAGAAAACTGTTTGTGTTAGTTTTTCAAAAGCACGTTGATTTGTACAGTTTGTAAATGTTATTGTTTCATAAGGCATACATAGTTCACGAGATGTGATTTAGGAATAAGTATCAAAATGTTTGTAAAATTGGTTGAATCTAGAATAAGGAATAAGTAACTAACCTGATTTATTTCGCTTGTTTCGTAAGAATTATAACACCACCGTATATTATTTGCTAATGAAAGATATGCAACATATACTTTGACATAGCTTAAACAAATTTGGTTGAGGGGACAAAATAGTATTTATTCGATAAAAAATATTGCTTTCATCACACGATGGTAAACAATGACTTTACACGCATGTTTCACGAAAACAAACGAAAAAGAACATTAACATATATACATCATTAGATTTTGTTGTGTTATGAAAAAATTTCTTATAGAGAAGACACAAAGATAATTTCCGAAACTGTATAAACCACATAGCTTTTAAATATTTTGAATTTATGATTTCAAAACAAGCTATCGGATGTGGTATGTGAACATGTCTAAATATCAATTGATGATGATACAAAAGGGTGATGATACGTACATACATACATACATACATACATACATACATACATACATACATACATACATACATACATACATACATACATACATACATACATACATACATTTAATTGATTACTCCCATAACAATATACGTTTTTTTTTAATTGAAGGGACTGTCCAGCTGGCTGTGTCGATGCTAATAATGAGGCGTGTAACAGTGAGAATACTTCAATATGTCACTGCAAGTCAGGTACAAAACACTTTTTTTCTATCACCAAATATCTTCATTGCTCGCGGTGTCGACAGTGTCAGCACTATTACCATCACCATAGTGTATATACCACTCATCTCTCAGTCATTAAATGCCATTAATGTAGCATTTATTAGGTGCATAGGACCTAATTGCAATTTAAATCACAAAGTTTAAAAATGAAAGTGTATTCATGTCCTTTAGTTTATTCTGTACTTTTGAGGTGATAAATGTCAAGTTCATCAGATATAAATGTATTAAAACTATTTCGCTAAAGTCGCATTTATTCATAAGTGAATTGTTTTTCTAAAATCGCAATTCTTGACATTTATTCATAAGTGAACGTTTACAATCATGAATATACAGATGGTTATAGTTATGAACATTTAGATGTTGTTATATATGTTTCAAAACTAGAACCATATTTTTAAAACTGTACACAAACGTAACTTACTCGTTGACTGTTTATTTCTTGTTCTATTTTATTGTAAATCCATTTAAGAAAACCTACGATCTACAAATTAGTTGCCAAAAATGTATTTTGCATCATTCTTTGGTATGAGCTTTCTTATCTGAATTATTTTAAACCGATGTCTAAATATGATAAATGTTTCTCACATAAGAGTAGTTTTCTTAATATATTACTATTGTAAATTGATTTAGAAAACAAAAAAGACCTACATTGAACGTGTTTGGCTGTTATGATTGCCAATCACGCTATATGCTAACTGAACATACGCATTTACCTTTGCATTTCTAATTTTCTTTTATAAATCTCATAATTTGGAACTAACGATACACTAGATATCCCCACCCCCCCCCCCAAAAAATATAGTTTTTATTCATCTTTCTGCGGTATGAACATTTCAATTTATCTGGATAATAATCAATAGACTTAAAAAAAACAAAAGAAACCTAGAGTGAATGGGCTGGGCTGCACTACATATGATTGTTCATTATTGTGCAGTAAGGATGTGGGTTATCAATAAGACTCAATTTGACTTAACTTACATGACTGTTTATTTCTTGTTCTTTTTTGTATATCCTTTTAAGAAAACCTACAATCTAAAAACTAGTTGCCAAAAATATATTTTTCATCATTCTTTGGTATGAGCTTTCTTATCTGGATCATTTTAACCGATGTCTAAATATGTTAAATGTATCTCTCATAAGAGTAGTTCTGTTAATAAATGACTCTTGTAAATTGATTTAGGAAAAAAAAAGACCTACATTGAAAGTATTTGTCTGAATTGATTGCCGATCATGCTATATGCAAACTGAACATAACCATTTAAATTTTTATTTCTAGTTTTTCTTTTATAAATCTATTAATTAGGACACATGATATTCCCCCAAAAATGGTGTTTATTCATCTTTCTGTGGTATGAAGATTTAATGTTATCTCGATCATAATCAACTGATGTCTCCATGGATAATTCATTTTCGAAAAAGGCTATTTTAATGAATGAATTACTATTTAAAATTGACTTTAAAACAAACAAAAGAAACCTCGAGCGAATTGGTTGGGCTGTATTACATAAGATGGTTCGTGATTGTGCAGTAAGGATGTGGGCTACTAATAAGACACAATTTGACTTAAATTACTTCAAAGAGTCCATTGACCAGGGAATCGTTACTACAACTACTACGACATTTACAGTTAAACATGTTCGTTTGGATATTTTGATTGACGATGATGGTTTGTTATTTTTGTGGGATTGGGCTATTAACCAGACAATATTATACATAAGTTTTTTAAAAATATTGATTGATTCGGGGATCGTCTTTATAAAACATACATTTCAGCTATTGAACAATATATGTTTCCAAAGTAAATATTCAAACAGCAGTTCCTCTTTGCAATATCTAAAGGATTAAGTAAGCTGCTGAGGATGCGACAAACATTTAAAGACACGGAAGATTAAAATAAGGTATACCGAATCGGTTCATAGTACCAATAAATTGCATTGACCCATGACATTGATTTATACGGTTTAGAATAAGTTATATTGAGAAAGGTAGTATTCAGGTTAACTGAAAGGATCTGAGTTTTGATGAAGGAATAACAAAAAGGTCTTATTTTCATTAATTATAATCCCATCTTCATTTCAACCACGTTCGTTAAATTAGGGTAACGTAGCAAACAATAACGATCATAAACATACTCATTAACACATGCTGACAATGTCAAATAAGGTTAAAAAATTCCTCGTGGTTTACAAGGTAATTATAATAATCACAACAGATTTTAATATATAAGTATTTTTGTAAGTATGGCTGTAAACGTTAGTGTTTTGAAAACGTTGAAATTGTTGCAGGCAACATGTGTAGTAGAAAGAATGGTAAGTATTTGCATTTAATGCTAGGTAGGTGTTTGCATTTAACGTCGTGGTAGTATTGAAAGTAAATATTGCTTCATGCAGATACCAGTAACAGCAATGTTAGATAGGGCGATGATATTTGCAGCAGTGATGGTCGTGAGAAAGGTGCTGCCAACAGCATAGTTACCAATAATATTAGCACTAAAAGCGATGTTGGTAGTACTAGTTGTAGCAACAACAAGACTAAAGGTACCATTAGTAGTAATATAACAAGTTGTAGAACTAACCCTGGTAAGGGTGATAGCAGAAGTGAAATTAACAAGACTGCTGGTGGCATAATAATCAGTAACAACAGCGGTGTTGGCGACTCTTCTAGTTCAATTGAAAGAATATAAAACAAGCACTGGCAATATAATCAAGATTGCAGTTAGCAGTAGTAATAGCAGTGACAGCAGTAATAACTTTTGGAGGTAGTAACACATTGTACCACCTGTTGAAGTAATGCGTAATACACACAGTATATGTCAGGATAGTATCAATATCAGCAATAACAGAAGCAGTACTATAATGCTGATACATATCTAGCAGTCAATAACGGCGATATTGGTTACAAAAAAAAGGTGTCATTTACTGTCTTTTAATTCACATTCTGTCACATTATAGTATCCATTACAGCATATTACTTTTAACAGACACCAATACATACACAAACAAATTCAAATTGTTGAAATGTCAAAGACAAATTTAGTATCAATAATCTCCGTTATGGTAAGTAAGCGGCACATTTTCCCTACTCCAATAAATTAAAAACCCGTATCTAGCGCCGAAGGATTATATATCATTCAAACACTTTATACATCTTCTTCGAGATGACGCATGCTGTGGTCTTGTGCGTATAATTCGGGATCCACCAGCATGCGAACACACAATATCAAATTTAAGAAACTTGAAATCTGTTTAGACTAGAATGAATGAGGTTCATTCAACTTAATAAAAAAAATAAATGAACTGAAATAAATTGTACATCCATTGTTATTTATGTGTGTTTGTTTAATCAATATAGAAATAAGAAATGTATAAAACAACGATTCAATGTAGTCGTTTATGATGATGTCAGATGCTTTTTAGACCATGTTCATTATTGTTTATTTAGATAGATACATACATAAACATACATATATCAGCGTGTGTGTGTGTTATCGTAATGCTTAATTCTTTCACGTCTTAAACAGTGATATATGAAACAAACATTTTATTGAATCAATCACTGAATTATTTTTAGCAAGGATTTTGCTGTATTCCTATGATTTTGTCGTCAACAAAAGGTTTAGCATTGGTTCAATTACCTGCCAAGAGCTTATTTTACTTGGTAGCATTACGATAGAAACCAACAAAGCCAACCATCGCCATGTATTACTGTTTTTGAATAATGTTTTACGTATCAAGCTTCAAATCAGTTGCTTATTAATGACACAGATACGTTTGTTGCAAACTCTGGGAATCTAGTACCGCTATTTATGTACAATGTACTCGGTCATATATCAAGTAATATCCAGTTTTCTTGTACATATCAATCTTATAATCGACCATGCTGAAGCTCAGATGTTTGTATTTTCCATACAAAAATATGCCTAATTGTTTACAAGTTACCCGGTTCTGCAGCCAATAAACGACTTTTTTTAAGTGACAGCTTGCATTCAGCTTACTTTTTTAACCTATTTTTGACATTAAATATACTATTTTCTAGATATTGGCCGTGGGTTGATTGTAACGGGTAAGGATCATGAAAACGTTGGGTCTGTTTTCATATTGCCCATTGATCAAGATGGAACTCCTAGCCAGCGTTCATTATCACTCAATTTTTCCACTGACGTTAGATATCTCAGTGTGGAGGTGAACAACATACTACAGCAGGCATATTTATACGATAGCAACACAAAAACCATACAAAAGAACCCCGACTATTATTCTGGTCCCTCTACACAGAATATATGGACGACTCTACATCAAGTAATTTCAGCGAGACTTATGTTTTTAGCGGTGGATTGGATCAGTAATAATATATACTGGACAGATCCAACATTCAAGTGGATTATGGTTATGTCACTTGAAGCGAATGACACATCCCTATTTCGTGTTCTAATTCATGAAAATCTCGAGGGACCTAATGCCTTGGCTCTGGACCCGTTGGGATCGTAAGCAAAATTTATGTAAATATACTAACTTAATGTTTAGGTAGCATCCATCATGCCCGTATTGACGTCCATTAAATATGCCTCTGTAACTAACAATTATATTATGCAAACATATATTCCACTGGAAATATATATCACAAGGAAGAAACCCAAAATCAACATTCCCTACACAAACGCACACACGTACATACATGTAAGAGAGTGTGTGTGTATGTGTGTACTTGTGTATGTGTATGTTTTTCGGGAGAACGTCATACATTAGAACTCGATGTAAAATCGAGGATGACATCTGACAAGACTATACGTGCAGAAAATTCTAATTTCCAGCACTCTGCTCATCTTCTCTATAGAAACCAGTTCAGATATTCATATACATGGCTTGGTTTTATATCGAGAGTAAAATATGCAGCGAACTAACGTGTAATTTACATTCTGACATTACGGATCTGTTCAATTATGAATTTTGTCACACCAATTTATGACCAGCACAACAACTACCTATGAAATTACATAAGCATTTGCTAAAGTACTTTATTATTGTGCTGGTCATAAAAAGGTGAGACATATAATTACGGCATAAAAAATAATTATTAAAATTATTATTTTTTTATTGCTATTAATCAGATCATCAGTAAATTATCAGTAAATTTATTAATCATGTAACAATATGATTATTAGTAAATTATTAATAAAATTATTAATCGCGTTACAACATGATTATCATCAACGTTATCAATAATTATTAAGATTTCTCGATATTTTTGTAGAAGAATATTATTAATGCCGTTGAAAATGACACCGTTATCACAATCAGAAATCGATACGATAATATCATTAAAAGGGAAAGTGAAGATTACTGATATTTTAAAGCGGTATTATATTGGAAGTAATCGATTATATACAATTTGGGGTTCACCAATTAATAAACAAGGAAAGGTTTATTCCGTGCTAAGTAAAATAGTAGATTTTATTACTGAAAATAAAAATCAAGCAGCTGTTAATGAAATTACCACTAAAAATCCAGCAGCTGTTAATGAAATTACCACTAAACATTCAACAGCTGTTAATGAAATTACCACTAAAAATGCAACAGCTGTTAATGAAATTACCACTAAAAATTCAGCAGCTGTTAATGAAATTGCCATTAAAACTCCGACAATCATCAACGACAATCAGGCGGTTATTAGTGAACCTGTTAATGAAATTCCAACAAAAGAAAATATCACAGGTGGAAGTGATGAAATTAATAAACTAAAAAAATTACTTCAGGATAATAGTCTATCATTCACCGGCTTGAAAATGATGTGGGAACGTTGATAAATCAAAAAAATAAGCAATCAGAAGAATTATATACCAATTCTAGAAGAATTTAATCATTAGAGATAGCGTTGTATAACGCTAAAGAGATTTTTAATAATAATTCCAACGTTAACATGATAAGGAAATTAAAGGATATTAATTCAGACTTGTTAGCGAAGAATAATGAATTAAATTTCAGCATCAACACCAAAAATAATACCATCAATCTTCTGAAATCTCAGATTGAGGAACTAGATTCTCAGATAGAAAATAGTAACATCGATGAAAATGGAGAGTTGAAAACTCACATCGAAGAATTAGAATCAAAACTAACTGCTGGGGTTGATGAAATTAATACACTAAAAACTCGTATTATTGAACTTAAATCAAATGAGCATCTACAAGAGGAAAATAACGCGTTAAAGGATAAAGTGATTCAACTTAAGAAACGACTAAAGGATTACAAGGTTGATTTGGAATTCCATGCTGATGAACTAGATCGAGTTAATAAAAAAATTAAGATGTATGAACGATAATCTAAAAATAATTCCTAACAGAAAAAACATATGGAAATTAACATTGAAAATCGACTACTTTACCCGACGGATCGTAATCTGATTTTCACGGATTGTAGCATGATTTTGATGTGTTTTATGATAAAAAATCGGTGAAAAATAGTGAAAATCGATAAAAATCACTAGAATTCTGGATAAAACCAGTAAAAATAATTCCTAACAGAAAAAACATATGGAAATTAACATTGAAAATCGACTACTTTACCCTAAAAATCTCAAACAGTTTTTCACGGATCTGCATCAAAATAGTGAAAAATCAGTGGAAAATCGATGAAAAATCAGTGGAAAATCAGCAGAAATTGATGAAAATCAGCGGAAATTGATGAAATTAATGATAATCAGCAGAAATAAAAAAATTATTAATAAATAAATAAAATTCGCTATTTTCAATTCTTTATTAAAAATAAATTCCTAACAGAAAAACTTTATAGAAATTAACATTGAAAATCGACTACTTTACCCTACGGATCGTAACCTGATTTTGATGTGTTTTATGATGAAAAATCAATGAAAATGTAGTGAAAAATAGTGAAAATCGATAAAAATCACTAGAATTCTGGATACAACCAGTAAAAATAATTCCTAACAGAAAAAAACATATGGAAATTAACATTGAAAATCGACTACTTTACCCTACGGATCTGCATCAAAATAGTGAAAAATCAGCGGAAAATCAGTAGAAAATCAGCGGAAATTGATGAAAATCAGTGAAAATCAGCGGAAATTAATGAAATAAAAAATAATTATAAAAAATTAAAAAATCTGCAATTTTCAATTCTGTATTATAAAAAAAATCCACTATTTTCAATTCTGTATCACTGATTATTTTTTTGGTTTCGTTTGTGGTATTTCTGTCGTAGACGGATACGTGCAGCAGAATTTCTGTTTTCATGGATATGACAAATGTGAGTAACAAAATCAGGACATTTCTCCGTGATTATCCTTCTACCAGAACTAGTGATTTTCTCACGAATGGTCACTATGGGATAAGCGCGTCTATAATCATTCAATGCGTTTTCAAACAACGACTTTATAATTAAAGCTGTTATTTAATTAAATACTAAACTGATATCAGAATAATGTGTACCGATGAAGATATGTCCGCGTTGAAATTATAACAATCGGGATATTTTCGGGATAAATTAATTCATGATGATTCAAAAAATGATAAATATTTCCTGCTTCCACTGGATTTAATGATGACGTTCACACTTCGCAGTGATGAAATCACCGGTGATGAAATCATACCAATCATTGATAACAAGCAATCCAATCTTACAGTGTTTTCATTAACAAAGATAGTTGAAGAATTCCAGAGAGAATTTAACCGTCGGATCAACATCGTCGAATCATCAAAAACCGTCAATCAATTCGACAAAGAAATATTGAAAATCGTCAAAAATTCTCCGGAGAAAATGAAATATCATACTTCAATGTTTCTTGATTTCGGGAGTAAATTCGTAGTGATAAATTTCTATACTGAAAACTATAAGACATCAATGAAGCACTGATGATTTTTAACACCGATGACTTTGTCACCATGGAAGTGTTATTTTGTTGTTTTAAGGGCGTTATCAGTGATGAGGAAAGTGTCATAATTGTATAACATAATTAATATCACACTTTCCTCACTTGCTGTTATGTCAGAAGATTTTTAACATCAATGACTTTGTCACCATGGAAGTGTTATTTTGTTATTTTAACAGCTCTAGCATTGATGAGGAAAGTGTCATAATTGTATAAAATAATTAATATCATACTTTCCTCACTGTTGTTATGTCAGATGATTTTTAACACCGGTGACTTTGTCATTGTGGAAGTGTTATTTTGTTATTTTAACAGCTCTAGCATTGATGGCGCAAGTGTCATATTTCTCTATAAAATAAAATAATTAGGACACTTGCGCCATTCTACGCTCGCTGATCAATCTGAACAAATATATCGGGAAAACCAACTATTAACTGTCCATACATGAAATTTCAACATTGTAGTGTGTGTATCTGTTGCAGTTATGTCTTTCCCAGCAAATCCCACATCATCAACGGTTTCATTAATCCATGTTGGATCATCTATGAAGTCAGATTTCGGCCATTCAGGATAAAGCAATGTGAGATTAGATCCATTTGTATTTTTTTTATCATCAGATTGTAATCTTCCACCTAATTCCTTGTAAATCGATTTGATTTTTTCAATGATATTTTTCACTGATAATATTCCCTTTCTAAGCCGCACATCCGGAAATATCTCGGTGAAGTGTTTTAACAGCGCTTGATATTTATCGAGTTGGTCAGGGTTATTTAACATATCGGTGATATTCCTAATTAATTCAATACAGTTCTCAGGAACATTTTTCATATCTAACTGATCCGGAACTACATCAAGAAGTTTTAATACGCCAAGGATATCTCTGATAATTTCGAGATGTTGCCGTGGATTGATTTTATCAGATCGGCATTGTTGTGTAGTAATTGACTTAACAGCATTAAATTTATCAACAAGGACTCGCTGATATCGTTGATACCGTGATACGTTTTTATCAAGTTGTTCTGTTTGATTTGTGTCCAATTTTCCCACATCGGTCTGAAATACGTGATTGAGATATATCAATTTCTTCGCGTATGGTTCTAATCGCTGTTCAGGATCATATCGATTGTATTTTTGTTGTGTATCATTGGTATTTTCAATTTTATCAATGGTGATTTTGTCACTGGTGATTTTATCAATGGAAATATTAGTATTTCTGTCACTAGTGATTTTATCACTGGCAGCAGCAATTCTTTCTCCGATGGTAGATTTCAAAAAGTCATCTACGACGGGATTATTGTTAATTGCCGCGTTATCGATTTTGTTGGTTTTATTCTTTTTCATTTTTTCACACCACAACGAATATTCATCTGGTAATTCCCAAGTGACTTCATATCCAGCTCGTTTCATCATCGTAACAAGTCGTCCAGTAAAATAACACTTGGAATTATTTTCGTCGATGATTGTACTGATAAACTCGTATCCGTAACTAGAGTGTACATCATTGAGATTTGGAGTCCTAAATAATAATTCCATCGACGATAAATCCCTTTCATGTGATTCAATCGTGGAGATTATCTCATCGCGCGTCAACGGCAACGATGTGGAAGATCCTTTAGTTGCCGAATAATGAATTTCCTGCACATTTCTGAACCGATGAATTGCCTGTTCAGTTGCTTCTACAGATCCTAATTGTTCAGAAAACACCGTCATGTGCTTGAATCGTTCGTCCACGATTGATATCCCTGCTTCTACGGTACAATTATAAATCACTACGTCGGTGTTGTTAAACGCGCTAACGGGATCAGCGAAATCTCGCTGTTTTTCAGCGCAATCCGTATCAGCGTGATAATACTTCACTCGGTATCCTAAATGCTGTAACAATTTAGCGAGGGCTTCCACAGAATAATTTCCGTGTCGTTTGTTCTGTGTGAAAACTACTACACGATTTCCTCGTTGTAGCGTGTCTAACAATTTAACGTAGTTGTCGCGATGAGATTGTTCTACAATGAATTTCTTTCCGTGATCGGGTTGATAATCATTGATGATGAATTTCATGTCTGGACGATGTATATATTTCCTGAATAATTCTAGATCGTCGTTGTTGGCATCTGCGTCAAGTACGATTACTCGTTTCGCGGCCGAAATTAACCATGTGAGTGTCTCCCAAATCTGTTTTCCACGGCACGATGAAATTATTTGACGAAGAATTCCATGCCATTCATCTAACAATAACACATCAGGAATTCCCCTGACTCGTACAATTGATTCAATTTGCGAAATAACCCTTCGATGAGTTCTTGTATCAAAAATAATTCCACCATGGATCGTTTCATACGATTCGAGATTGTAGTCGATTGCGGTCTTTCTTGTAAATGTTTTTCTATAGCTGATACACAGCGTTGATTTATCAGCTGGTATTGATTTCCAGGCTGCTTCTGATTTACCCATTCCAAAAGGAGATCCAACTATGTAGTCATCGTTGAAGATGATTTTACAACCTTGACTTGATTCATGTACTGGTGGTTCATAATAAGTACAATCTGGAGTCTTCATGGAAAATTCACCGCTATGATCTCCTTGGCGATAATTATATGATTTTAGGTATTTTTCGTAATCATTGGAAATACTAGTATTTCTGTCACTGGTGATTCTATCACTGGTGATTCTATCACTGATGATTTTATTTTTTGTAGTACGGAAACAACCTAACACTAATCGATCTGAATAAACTATAACAAAGGCATCAATGGCTTTTCCCTCAGTGTATCCACCGAACTCGTTATATCCATGTCGGCGGTGACAAATGTTGCAATACGAACCAGCAATTCGTCCAAGTGATATCATATTGGCAGTTTGATTCGTTATTCCAGTGATTTGATCTGGTTGTCCAGTTAACGCGATAGATATTTGATTGAAATCTTCGTTAATCAAATCATCAGTGAAAATGCTAGCATTTTCAATACTAGTATTTCCATTGATAGAAATATTAGCGGTAAAATCACCAGTGATAACTTCATTATCAATACGCTCATATAACGGCTGAATCCCAACAGGACAAGACAATAATGAACTAGTAAATCCATGAAAATTCTTTTGATTTTCAGGATAAATTAATTTCTTATCAATGCTATTTGGTTTTGCCGATTTTGTTCCGGGTAATTTGATGCTGTATAATCCAGCCTGTATATCAACGTTCCATATTGGTCTGTCTGCGGCAATTTTCTTCAACAACGATTGATGATTATCAAAATCAATCGGGATTGTTTTCAATAAAATGTGAAAACCACCGCTGGTTTCAAAAATTAAAACATCATTGACGGAATCAACTAAGTCGTTGAAATACAATAACTCTTCCAACGATGGGGTTTTAGAATCTATGTCGATAGTCGGATATCTCAATCGTTGTTTCGGAATTATTTTATTGACTGCAGAACATCCCTGAAATTCTGTTATATCCGGATCATCCATGAAAACATAAAATTTCCCCGTTGTTGAATAATCACACCTCGAAGTAAATAATCGTTAACGGTGAGTAATTCAATTGCGGATTTTTTACTACACGTGTAAATCGGACTACCCAGCGATCGCTTGTAATACTCGCAAAGACTATGCCAGTCTGTGGGATTTTCAAAAAATTCATCGAGGACGGTTTCATAATAGTGTTTTCCATACCCTAGCGCGTCGATAAATTCATCATCAGAGTATCACTAGTCATTATACAACTCACATATTAATATTTAATTGAATATCTATTAACAATTAATAATAATGGTGAATCCAGCACTTGCTACTAACAAATGTTCGTGGTTGTATTTAGCGTCTACACGACGCTGTGAGAAAAACTCATATGGGAAATTCTGCGGGGTACATAATTGTACTGCGAAACAAGGCTGTGTTGATGGCCCAAAACCCTGTCTTGGTTGTGGCAAAGGCGTCAGAGGAAAATATCAAATTTGTATAGCGTGTGGATCTCCACAATATCGTTCCGCAATATAATATCTACGACGAAAGAATAAACCAATACCAACTCCAGAAGAGTTTTTAAAGACGTTCCGTGAAAAATCTAATAATAATGAATAATGATTTTCATCGTAAAAAAAATTGTTAACCTGGAATTTTTAATTCCAGCAGCAGAGAGGGTGATGACGATGATGTTGTAAGATATTTTTTTTAGAGGTTTTTTACGCCCTTGTTTCCTTAATTAACACATAAGCCATAAAATCGTTAAGGCTCCATTTGA